>ML993929.1:8829-85201 GCA_010093945.1 Delitschia confertaspora ATCC 74209 | reverse complement strand
AAGTGGTAGGATGCTTGGTATGGATCCAGTTTAGAAGTTTCTAAGGGCTAGGTAGAGAGTAGTATTTTATCCTGCCGCGCATGGATGTCTCTGGATTAAGGGAAACGCCACTAGGATTGCGAAAATAACTAGAAGTAAATAAGTTGTTCGTAACACGACTTACACAGTTAAGCCTCACTACGGCTTCTAGAATAATCTGTAATTGCCCTATAAACAATTTCAAGGGACAAACTACCTTCTTATATCGTTAAAATAACATAGCTCGCCTGCAAGCTGGGGTGTTAGAACGCCTAGAAATGTTTGTATGATTTCAGAGTTCATCATAAATAGAGAGTTATCTACTCTTCTATATAACACCATGCAAAAAGCTCTCCTAAACACTTCTAAATTTTGGAATCCTCACCACGCACATTTCTCACGAACCAAAAAGAGCCATTCGTTGGACTATCACGAGTGGCAGAGCAACACCAAAAAAGATGGACTTGCTGGGAATCGAACCCAGGACCTTTCCCACGCTGTAACAGATAGCTGAAACGAGATGCTAAGGGAAAATTATACCACTAAACCACAAGCCCATATACCGATGCAATGTTATTGCTTTCGATAGAAAACCTAGCCAAATTTCTTTTTATATAACTAACAACAACAAATGTCCACAATGGTACGGAATGGAGCGAAGATGAGAAATGCGTGCCAAAACACACTTTCCAAAAGATGCCATGGGCGTCTGCTGCATGCTGGATATGGTGAATGAAAATTTTCATTATGCGGGGAATCGGTCGGTTGTGTTGGGCCGATTTCTCGCGGCATATAAATTTTCTGTTTCGGTTAGGCCAAATTAAGCGGTCTCTACTTCGACCCCAAGAACACGTCTACCTACATCTCAATTGTCAAAATACGCCCTAGTCACTATGAATAGAATGCTAATAAATCAGATTATACGAAATCGTCATATTCATGCTCTTCCGCATAGAGACGAAATCTATTCGAAGAAATTGGCGACTACACCTGTCCAAAGTCAAGCCATTATCCCGTCTTATCTTTTGCAGTTATCAGACGTCTTTCGAACAAAGCAAACCACAAACTGAGATATTGAGCGTAGAAAGAAGTGCTTTAATTGGGAAGATGGCTTAGAGCACCATATCTAGCGTATATTAAGGTATCTGCTGTTTGCATAAGCCCCACCAAGTGGTGTAGTAACTCATGAGCCCTTAAACTTCAGACGGATATTACCTCCATCCAGGAAGGTCATTTAAAAATTGAAATGTAAGCATGTCCTGGCTCTTAGATACTGTTACTCGCTCTCGGCATAGCTTAAAGAAAAAAGAACGCGGTATAGTCGTCGGGGGCCGATATATGTCGTGAGAAGAATATCTCACCAGAGCTGTTGCTGGAGGTACGGAAAAAGTGCAGCACATCAGTTACAATGAGTTGCTTATCATTGATTGACCTAGGCGGATTGGCGTCACTGGAGTACTCGGGTCCGAGTATTGCTTATGGATCAAGCCCAAGGCGAATTTATGTTCCAATAACTTGGTGATTGCTTGCCTTAATTTCTCAGGACAGGGCCCCCTTTCATCGATCTTCTAAGGAAGGTGCACTTTATACACTGGTTTACGCCCATTTGCGCCGATTTACTACCTGGAAAGATCCTGTTGAAATGAGTAAGCCGTGCGTGAGAGATACCCATCATTCGCGCAGTAACATAACAAACAATCAGCGTTGGTACAATAAATTCCATGAATCCGATTTACCTTCACGCCTGCCGGCCAAAACTCATCTAGCGCAACTCCTAGCTATGCTCTCAAAGATTCATCTTTCACCAAAAGTGCCGTGAGCGCCGAATGGGTGACCACTCCGGGTGACAGTTCTTGGAAAAAGTTATGGTTTACGATGGCATGTCTAACCAATCGCGGAACATTTCGTGGAGTGAGGCCGGATAACGTTGCCAGCTCTTTATACATTGGAGTTTCTCCAACAAGAAATTCCTTGTGTAGGTCAAAGCGAAGAATCACTTTTATGCTGACAAACGCTGTCCACTACGCATTTCAGTGAAACGAGAGTATAAATGCGGAGGCTGATGGACGTACACTAAATTGTAGGAACTCCCTCGGGTCTATCATGAGATCTTTCAGTTCTCTACACGCCTCCATGACCGCAGCGTGTGCTGGCCTGACTTCTTTTGCATCCTCGGGAATTGGGAGCATCAGCGTCTACCGAAGGCGTCGGTAAATTATGCGATGTGAAGTAAGCATCGACTTTGAATGTGTTTTCGGCGATAATCGTCGCGAGTTCCTTTATAATCGTTGGGGGTGGTCATTTTGGAGGGGTTTATTCCACCAAGAACTAATATCGTCTTCGCTGTGTTGAGGGAAGACGGCCAACAGAGCTTCGATCATCATGAGGGCGCTTATGAAGGCCCTAGAAATATGGTGAGATGGGGGACGTTGGGGTGAGCGCTAAGTCAGTGGTTGAAATAATAATATATGGCCCTGATTACGAGGGGGTTATATAAAGGGATGTATGATGCAGGTGATATTGGGGGTCTTGTCTGCCGCAAGCTAAGCATATTTAGTTGAAGATGCACAACGCATCGCTGACGTGAGAAATAACGGCCGACGAGGTTGAGGCAGACTAACATATTGCTTATCATGAAGTACGACTGAGAACCGGTTCTTAAATATATGGTATTTATGGCGCATATTTTGAGTGTCACAATCCGGAAGAGAAAGCGAAGCAAGGCCCTAAAGGATATCGCATCACGTGCTCGAGTTGCACCATCGCTGAAAAGCCTTAAGGGCATTACATATAAAGATCAATGGTTCTGTAAGGCTTCTAGCCTATGTTAACAGACGGTTAGGAATGTCAGGCCCAGTTGGCTGAGTCAAATACTACATACCTCTTTCGGCTGCCCATCTAGGCAGATGTGAAAGCGTCATCATGGGATCACGACGGGGGTTTCCCTAGCTTTACTAAGTTCATCTTGTTCTCTTATGGTATATTCAGGCTTTTTGACCTCATCTTGTCTAAATAAATGCTGGGTAGCTTTACTGCTTTACAGAGAAGCGTTCGATACTAGTAACTCTTCCTACCCTTTGGCACGAAGATTGCCCACTCCAAAAATATAATGCCCTTTTACCAGAGAATATAAATAACCACATAAATAATTTGAATGTAAGCTTTTGTGAGTTGGGAGGCCACACCACGTACAAACCTCACCTCTACGAAAAGACACATAATACACATCTTTCCACTCTTACTGTATGTTCTCATCCCAGGCCAATAGCTTTGAAACATTGTGTGCAGGGTTAAAGGAACTTAGACATTTACGTCCATAGAGCATAACTCCGCGGATAAGTGTTATTGACGTCGAGTTTACTTTGATACTTTATGTTGGTGTCCGACCCGGCAGGCTGAAGGAGACCGTACCGTGGGTTTGATAAATGCGGAATCAACAAGCCAAGGCAAAATATCTACTATGCTGTAATACAACCCTAGATACAAGTACATCTGCCCTACCGGGTGTTATACCATCCTTGCGGCTTTAGTGTATAGCAAAGACAACCGATCAGCCCGCAGTTAGTATAGGTAAGTTTCAGTTATCATGCCTTTAGAACTATACACAGAAATGTGGCAACAAACATTTTCTCCAGCACCTACTCTTACCAAAAAAGATGTGCCTCCAGTAGCCAGATTAGCAAAGTATTCATCATAACCGGCGCCCACCAAGGCATTTACTTTGCGCTCGTAAAAATACCCTACCTAATAGGAGCAACAATTTGCATAGCCGGCCGTTCATAAGTACATCAAAACGCTATCAATCAGGTCGTCTCTTCAAATCCTGGCATCACCACGACAGCAACTCTCAAATCTCTCTACATCGACTCTAGCCAACCTGAGAGTAATTAAGTGCTCACCCTAATCCTTTAGCTTCCACCCCTCCTCCCCCCAGAAAGGTTAGACGTCCTCTGGAACAACGCCGATGTAGGTGGATGAGTTGAATTTCGAAATAGCGGTTTGCAGTCATTCAACAAGTAAGCAATTTGCAATTCCCTGACGAGAGAAGGGAACAAATGCCATCTGTATTTTCGAACTCCAATAGAAGCGTGATTTTCAATTTGAAGGTGTTATAGGGAATACAATTTAAGTACGTCCAGCGTGGATGGTGCAAAAAAAGAAAGGACTTAACCCCAGGCGCCACCCGTATTTCCATCATCCGGAGATACTCATCACGACACCAGTTCCCACTCCTTCTGGTTCAAAGCAATGACTGGCCCTCCGGTACTTGAAACAAAACTACCATCCCATACTATCACTTCTGATTCACTCAACAAAGGGATTTCTCGGCTGGCAACGTGGAATCCGTGGCTTGGACTCGTAGGGGTTGCTGTAAGGTGTGGGTATGGGTGACGATATACCTCGACTCCCAGCTTCGTATCTTGGGAGCAGAGGGTAACCTGATTGCGAATAAATTGATGAGGAGTCGGGTCTGGGAACAAGACATGCACCAGTTGAAGCTGTGCCATTATCCTTTTCTCCAACAAAGGTATCCAACTCCACACCCTCGATCCCAGCGGCCTTGTTTTCGGCAGCCATGCGTTCTTGGTCTCGCTTCGTTAGGATGTACCACCAAGAGAGTCCGAGGAGCATAAATCCTAACATGAACGAGAATGTGCAGATGTACAGAATTTCTAACGAAGGATAGACACTGAGCAGTATCGTATTGATCCGCCTAACGGCGCCTGCACTTGGAAGCTTGTACATGGTCGTGTCATTCGTAGACATGTCCCTATACGTAATCTTTCCCCGGTGTACAAGGTCCGCTGTGACATCATGGAGGACGAACCATCCGCAGATTTTTGACTTGTCAAACCTTCCAGGAGAAGCTTGGAATATAAAGCCGTCTTGCCTCAAGGCGCTGATGACATCGTAGTAGTAATTGAGAACCCATTCTGTGCCAACGGAGAAGACAAGGCCCGGCTCAGCAGGGTCGGTGAAATAGAGGTATTTAGGGGTCGAAGACGATAACGACTGGCATTGAAGCCGTCCAGGACCTGCCAGATTCCCCAATACAGCTCCGAAGGAAACAGACGATGAAACAATCAGGGACAGTGCCGTCAGTAGTTGGAGTGTGTGCATCGTCCCGGCTCCTCACAGTTGGTGAGCTCAAAGTCGCCAACGAGAACTAACCAGCTGACAGCAGGGTCCGTGGTTCTAGTTGACAAAGGTGAGAGAGGTGGGCATTCAGGGAAGCGTAAAAGAACTGCTTGCTGGGAGCACTGAGGCGAAGGTGTGGATGAGTTTTTGACTCACGGCAACCAACTGACGATGTAGCTTCAGGTTGCCTGGGGCTTGAAAGAATGGCAGTGATGTGTGATGGAAGAGAGAGTGAAACACGGATCGAAAAGATTAAACAGGAGTATCTGGGCAGATGATTTCGAGGAAACTGCGACACTTTGGCGGAGGTATACAATCAAGGACGCAGTTGCAGGTATCTCCATAACTGAGCCTTCCTTTCAAATTTCCGAATATCTAGACACAGGAAGGTGAGACTGACTGTAGACCAAAGGCCTTCGCTCGTACCAGAAGTGCTGCTTGCTGAGTAGTATATTAGCATTTTGAGAAAAGTGCCATATCTGCGACTTTCCTTGTACGCGGAATGGTACGTATCGAGATGGACCATCGACTTTGGGGTAGTTCACGCTGGCAAGCGGGATATGTCTCTACCAGATATCTCAATGCATCGATGAAACCTATAAACTCGCTTTAGTGAAGACTTCCATTGCTATATCAAGGGAATAAGAGAAGTAGCTCTGGCGCCGTCAATGATGGAAGATATCAAGATTCTCAATTAGGGTATCGAGCTACCGCTGCGCCACCCCCTCCTGTAAAAACTTGACAGGCAGCTCTCAGCTCTCAACTCTGAACTGCACTGGCTGAACCCTAGGAATTTCATTATTAAATGCCGCTTCAGTTCACACTCGAGAAATTGGATATGAGCGAAGACTGGCAATATGCTGGGCCTCTCGCAGATCTATTCCCCCTATCAGAAGACGGCAGCTCGATACGAGCTACACCTTTTTCTGAATGCGACTTCGAAAGGATATCAGCCATACTTGAACTTCATGGGAAGCCAGCTTGGTCGAAGGTAGCACGTACCTATGCGGTGCTTCGTATGTCACAGGCATTGAAACACCTGGATTCGATTATTCAAAAAGGGGTCACTGATATTTCAATTCCATACAGTCCTCAGAACCTTCCAAGCGAACTTCTTCCAATGGAAAGGATTCGATTTCTCAAAACTCAAAACCTGGTACTCACGGACCTCCTGTCACTGGAAAAGGGAGCGCATCTCCACATTTCTTCGAGGAATGAATCGCAGTTTCAAACTGTTGCTGTGCTTGGGAAGGGAGGCTTCGCCCGCGTGGAGAAAGTGTTCAGCAGGCTGGGGCAACGGTTCTATGCAATGAAACTCCTCAGCCGGAAAACAACATTCAAAAAAGATCAAATTTCATTATCAAACTTTTTGAAAGAGTTGGCCGCATCTAAAAGGGTCGAACATCACCATGTCGTTAAAGTCATCGGCAGTTTCACTGAGCCGAAGTTTGTTGGGATTATTATGGACACCATTGGTAACTGTGATCTGGAAGCCTTTCTCGACGACGAAAGCGCCACTCTAGATCTGGATAAGAGTTCACTCTTAAGGACCTTCTTTGGCTGTCTTTGCTGGGGTCTAATCGCCATACACGAGGCTGACATCAGACACAAGGACATCAAACCCAAAAATATTCTCATAAAAGGGCCGACCGTCATGTATACTGATTTTGGCATCGCGCTCGATTACTCCCAGACTGATCGCAGCACAACCAGCGGGCGGCCAGCTATGTTCACTCTTCAGTACTGTGCCCCTGAAGTCGCCAACTGGGAAGACCGGAGAAGTTCATCCGACATATTCAGTCTCGGAGCTGTATTTCTTGAAATGGCAACCAGGCTCAACAGCGAATCGATAGACAATCTTCGTCTTTTCTTGAGGGAGAGAAATGAGTATGGATCCTCAGCTTATTGCAAAAACGTGCCTGGCATAGAGGAATGGGCCGAGCATATCAGAGCCAGGAGGGGCCAGAAATTGGACAAGCTTCCATTTGACTGGGTCAACGCTTGTTTGAAAACCAATGAAAAAGGCCGACCAACAGCGCACAGTCTTTGGGAGATGATTGAAGAAGACACCAGTCATGTATCGCAACCGTTCGCTTGTTCTACGTGTATGGCAGATCACGAGTCTTCTGCAAGTGAGGCAAGTACGCCAACTGCGTCGCTGGGTCCTTATTATCGAACTGGCCAGCTTCAATCAATGTACGCTGTAGGTCCCCCTTCTGCTTTACCACGTGAAAGTTTGAGCGTGGTGACATGAGCTGGATGTAAACCGTCAAGTCCAGTATCTACAGCTTGCAGGAGTACACCATATGGGCACTGAATGTGGTGCAATCCAAATGGTTGAAATGAGCACCATTCAGGCGCACGTATTTTTCTGTCACTGGGTCCGATCATTCCTACAATATAGTAAATGCTGACATGTTTTGAATCAGAACACCTCCACGGCCTCAGGCAGCTTTTGGATGAATTCGCATCCTCAACAGCCCTCCAGTCACTCACTATACGATGGATTATATCAACATGATAACCAACCCAGACTGCTATGTATTACCTCAACCAGGCTACTCCATCTCCATACACTTTAGAGCACAATCACTTCTCGGCAACGCCTCATACACGGACAGCTAATCTGCATACTGAATCTATGAACTCTGGAACTGCGGACTTTTACAGGAGTCAAGAACAGGCAGTGGGGTCAGCTGTTAATTTAACGCGCTATCAACCAGAACACGAACACTCCGTGGGTCCATGGTCTACTGGTAATGCAATGCACTCCGCAAGCAAGAAAGATAAGTCGCAGTCGAAACTACGCTCACCCTACCATATATCAGACGAAATGGCCTCGCCAGATAGAAAGAACGCACGTATACCCCCCCGTCTTTTAGAAAGTCAAACTCGGACCAGGGATTTGATCGAAGAAACAGCAAGCACCTTGCTCCCGGAGAATGCGAATGTAATTGTGCAACCTGAGCCTTCAAACTCTCCACCAGTCCAAACAGAACCGGATTCTGTGGAGCGAAACCCACGTTCAGCATCACACCCATCTCTGGCACCCCTGAAATCGAGCACGTTAGAGGATAATTTGCTGCTGGGTTTCAAGCAGTTCGCTGAACAACAAAAACAGCAGAGGGAAGACGTCATAGACACACTCAGTCAGCGAGAGAGCCAATCCCAAGTTATCAAGATCAAGGAGTTAAAGAAGTTCACAAGGCAATTCAAGCTCCCCACTCCAGTTCCACCAGATTCGAAGAGCATGAAAACACTCCAAATTGACTCCAAGATGGCGCAATCGAAACCTATATCGATACCTACAGAAGAGCAGGCTCATGATCGAGAACAAGGGGTGCTTGTTACCGAGACAAGAGCACTCTCTACCTCTTCAACCGCACAGACTAGCCCTCTTACTCCATCGTTGCCCACAAAATTACCTACCAAAACCCGCAGGGCGAAGCCACACCCTCTCATGTTAGCCACCAAGCAGATCTGGGACTCCGCTCCTACCTCCCTCAATCCAGCCTTCCTCTCACTTCAATGCGCATATGATTTGGACGTTCGGGGAATGGATTCCTATCCACCGTGCAACTATCCGGTCGGCATCAAACCCCCTGGTCCTATCATTCGTAAGCGGAGAAACCGTTCTTCTAGAGGCCGGCCATATGAGGTAGAATTCCTGCTTCAGTTCCAGGACATGTTCAAGGCGGTGCCGGCGCTGAACTGGTATTCTAGAATGAAGGAGATTTTTTCGGAAGAGAGTTTCTCGAGATAAGAACTGGATGAGACAATGATGGGCTGGGCAGCCACCCTTCTGTGTGGTTCGGCTATCTAACTTCCTACTGGAATCAAAAGGGGGGATATGCCATCTCTACACCACACAAATATCTCCCAATCAACACGGAATAGTTTGATTTTGGTAGAAATTTTTTTTTTTTTTTAAATTTCACTCCACAAGATGATGCCTGCTGGGGGATTCGTGCGCTATAAGTCTGGGTTTGAAAGACTAACTAAACGTGAGTGAATGTCCGCCTAAATCGCGTGGCGTTAGATACCGCTACCCGCCTGACCATTTTGCTGTGTATTTTACGTCAAAATCTTATTGAAAGTCTTATTGAAAGTTTGTCTGCAAATGCAGTTTACAGGGGCGAGTTATACTTCAACTCAGAGTTGGATTTTTGAAATGAAAGACTTAAGACTGTATCTGTAGATAATTATCGCATCAACCTGAGATAAAAGAAACTCGGAAGGCGCATATGAGGAGAAGAAGTCTTAGAGCTTATTCTGGCAAATGATCACTCTTTGGGTTCTCTCTATAGGTATTAGCAGCTAGTTCTTTGATATCGTTACCTGCTCTCCCCAACTTGCTTAACCCACTTTTCGCATCAAGTGTGCTTGAAGTAGCAGGACTTTGCAATTTGTTACACTTTCTATCAAAAATAAAGAAGAACATCACTACACCCCAGTCAAGCTTTTGTTGTTCAATAGCGGACCCCGACCAGGTCAAGAACCTACTAAAGATCCGTGATTTGGTCACTCGAATATCTGAAATCCCGATTGCAGTTGGAGAGCTGTTGTACAGGTGCTGTCACGGCGTAATACAACACACACCGACGTTGAATACTTTCACCGTGATAGACTTCATATAATCTCCGTCCTCCACAATGAGGTAGAACACATGCAGAACAATAGCCAAGACCATCTTCAAAAGCTGCATGATGGTCGATAGCAGAGTAGGACAAGCTTAAATCTTATTCAGACAAGTGGCCAATTTAAGCAAAATGTGGAAACAATCATTCGGGCATGTTAACAATCAGTTATTCGGACAGGTTCAAAAGCAGTCGTCTAGCCAAATTTAAAGCATTGATTCCAAGGTATCATTTCAAAACAAGCCCACCGTTACAGAATCCAGCTACAGCTCAAAGGCAAGCACACAAGATTAAAAACAAGCAGCCAAAGACAAATTCAGATGTAGGTTTCCCAGAACCAAGCCACCCAAGTCCCACCATACACAAAAAGGTTGCCAACAAAACACCCGCACAAGGAAAATCAGAAAATTCAAACCCCAAAACGCCGAAGCCAAAGAACAAATCAAAACCCAATAGCAGCCTCGGTGCTCGGAGAAAGAGACTCCAAACAGCCGGCACGCATGTATATACGCCGTAACCCCAGTGTTCCGATTGTTACCGTCCCAACCATATGCGCCGAAATCCAGCCTCTAGGAATCCGAGGCCGGGTGAAGACACCATCAGAGGGCCAGCCAAATCACAGTCGTGGGTATCATGGAGGATTTTCGTGACGTCGTAAGCATTATGCTGTCCGTTATAGGACAAGCAGAGAAGGGGGGGGGAAAGGGTGTGTTATATTCGAGAGGTGTGCTGAGACAAGGTAGGATGGGGTTCGGAATGAGAGAGGGGCTTCTAAGAACAGTAGTTCCAAGCCGTATAAATGTATACCAGAGGAAAGGGCAAGGAAGGCGATTTCGCAAGACCACACAAACGTGCAGTCATATGCTAACAGTGGTATCACGAGCAACCACCAAAGATGGAAACCCCACGAGGTGGGTCCAAGAAAAAAACATCATCAACTTCAAAAGCGGGTTGTAGCACTACGTCCAAGAGCTGGGCGGGGCATCTTGGTTGGAGAGCCAGTGGAGGTGAAATTGGCGCCAATGCGGGGGAAAGACTGCGTAAGGTCGAAGCCGGCCTCCTCAGACTCATCACTATAGATGTTGAGGAAAAGCTCCTCATGAGAAACACCCAACGTCTGGGGAGGAGACAAGCCCGTGGCTTGGGAAGAGTCCGGCCTTGACAAGGTGAAGGCGGGAACAGGATTTGAAGTGGGTGCCTTTACTGGCGATGCATTGCGGCAAGGAGAGTCGAAGGACGGCATGTTGAGGAAGGGCGACTTCCAGTTCGAATTAGGCGTTTCAGATCCGGCATTGCCGCTCGTGCCGGTGATATCAGCGAGAATGCCACCAGTCGTGGCTGCACGGTCCAAACGGGGACGCTTGTTGGATGGCTTGGATGGCGACTCGAGGTAATGATAGTCACTAAATACGTCAAAGGCGCTCTCGAAGCCAGAGGTAGTGACATTGACAGTGTCCTCGTCCGAAATCTGGATAGCAGGGCTGAATCCTTGCAGGAACCCATTGTCGCTCAGAACAGCCATCCTCTTGTCCGGCGATGCGCCCACCAGCTCGCGCATATTTTTGCGGTGGTTGCGAAGGTTCGTGTTAGGAGACGCAGAGGGCGGGGGGAGGGCCGGTCGCTTGAAGATGACAGCAGGAGTAAGAGGGTCGTCCTCCCGGGCGCGAGCTGCCCGGGAAGGAGACGAAATCAACGGAGCAGCACCAGGTTGTTGCATGAAGGGTCGCGTTTTGGTGGGAGAATCATACGAAGATCCCCGGATGCGAGCAATCTCCTCCTCAGCACGGCCACGTTTGATAGTGGGACGCTCGAGGTCGGCCTCCGAAGTGAGCAGCGTACCAAGCGGGTTGCCCTTTACCGCTGACGACTCGATCGACGAGTAGTAACCGCTGTCGCCAAAGACCTTGAACTTGCGTTTCCTTCCACCAGACCGGCTGTGAGAAGGAACACGCACAGCACGTGGCGGGGTATCTTCGCGAACGGAACGTGCTCCCGCGGCTGGGGGCGAGGACTGGATATCGGCTGGTGGCGGGGAAGACGGGATATGACGCGGAGGCCGCATTGAACTCTCCGGCTCCAGGCCTTCGTGGGGAGCAGGGTCGGAGCAGGGAATCGTGGCATCCGAAGAGAGTTCCGTTTCTTCCGGGAACTTGCTGGAATGGTCGCTCTTTGCAACGGTCGATGGGAGGGGGAAACTAGCAGAGGCTGACATGGGACGGACCGTGTCACTGGTGTAGGGTTGCATAAAGCTGTCCGGGTTCGTGGTGCGACGCGCCGTCTTGACTTTGTAAAACTGGCTCTCGAAACCTTCGTTGATGCGCCAATAGTGGCCCTTTCCGGGATCGTTCTTGGGACGCTCCTGCTTGGAAAAGGCTTTGCTTAGACTGAGATTGTGTCGAATGCTATTCTGCCAGCCCATTTCTGGCGTTTCACGGTAATACTGAAAGGTGTCGGAGATCCATTTGTAGATTTGAGCGAGCGTTAGGCGACGATTGGGGGCTCGCAGGATAGCCATGCCAATCAAATGGGCATAGCTGTACAATGGTTTGGTATTGGTGCCGTCATCCTGCACTGGGGGCATATTCTCTGGCTCGGGCAACGGGCCAGCTTCTTCGGTTGGAGGAGCCTCTCGGATCTTTTGCTTCCTGCTCCGGTCACGAAGGGGAGCTGCGTGCGGCAAGGCGGGCTTGGAAGCGGGTTTGGGTGGCACATCGATGGGTAGCTCTTCTGGCAAGCGGTGGTCGTCAAGCACCGATTGGATGTTTTCTTTGTCGAATTGGGAGGGAAATGTTGCGAAAACCGGGCCTTTTTGGGCTGCCATAGCTCGAGCTTGCTTGGACAACGGACGGAGAACCTTCTTGACCGGCGAACCGATTCGGAAACGGTTCTCTTGTGGGGGCGGGATGGGGACGAAGTGAGCAGCCTTTTCGACGAGGGCGGCAGGTGGCGGTGAGCTTGAGACGTGTCTCGATTTGCGCGGCGATGACGCTACATTGATGTGGGATTGGGGCGGTTCTAGGAGGGTGTGCTGGTCGGAAGACACGTCCGTCACTGGTCCTAAGGCTGCGAGGAGGTGTGCATCGATTGAAGCGGCTTCGTGGTGGTTGTGCGACGAGACAGGATCTTGAAAAATTTGCACCCCGGGCTGTCGACGCGTGGAGGCCATAGTGGCCATGGTCGACGACGTCCTAATAGACCTTGGGAGCAATTTTCGAGAGGTATGACGCGTGAAATCGCGTGAATTTTGCCAGGTTTGGGTCGGGCGGCGGACGGCGGTGACGGCTGTGCGGGACGGCGTTCGTCGGCTCTTTGTTTATCGGGGGATGCGATAACAGAATGCGCAGCCGTGTTGGAGAGCGATGGTTGAGGTAGTAGTAGTTGTAGTTGTAGTTGTAGTTCGTAGTAGTAGTAGTAGTAGTAGTAGTAGTAGTAGTAGTAGTAGTAGTAGTAGTAGTTGTTGTTGTTGTTGTTGTTGTAGTAGTAGTAGTAGTAGTAGTAGTAGTAGTAGTAGTAGTAGTAGTAGTAGTAGTAGTAGTAGTAGTAGTAGATTGTGTGGAGGTGAGGATGTTCAATTAGAGGCAAGGTAGGATATCTGCAGAAGAAAAAGGGTTAGGAGGCGTTGGTGTTTGGGTACAAAGAGAGCTCAGCTCACCTCCAGTCAGGTGTGTGGTGAGGCACAAGAGGCACACTCGCTTGAGCCCGGCGCTAAAAGAGGACGATAGGCAGCTGTGGAGCGAATCGGCGATCGATATGGAGATGAAAGCGCGTTGCAATGCTGGAATAAGACAATACGATGATTGCAACGGATAGGATATTGGGTGAAAAGGGGACGAAAGTGAGCGTGTTTTGCGGGAAGAATCGAGGGATGAAAAGTTGAGGAAGCTGGAGATGGAAGGGGGACGCAGACAGGATTGGGGAGGAGCTGAGGGCTGAGCGAAAGAACAAGAACTCCAGCGAGCGGGGTGGGGCCGAGCACCCGCCAAGCAGCCTGGAGTACCTTAACGTAAGGCACTGCCGACGGGGCAATGCAAGGGGGGAAGGGGCCTCAACAACCAATAACCGGACCCCCCCAGGACGCGTCTCTGACTCTTGTCCTATTGTGATCGCGTTTTGGCGAAGATCGTCTATGAAGCTAGCCAGCTGTTCTTTTTTCAATATCCATTTCACTCCCTTTTGCACGCAGAATTTGCTGAACTTTTTCCGTTGGGCTTCTATTTCCTCTTCACACAGAAGAGAACACAGCATGGAACAGTTTCGTGCAAGACGGCAACAGTTCGGCAACCGTTTGGAGGGAGGGAGGGGGGGAAGGCTGCAGGAAATGACAAGCGCAACGCGTCCTGCATCTGCAAAGTGCTGAGAAACCCTGGGAAACACAGCTTCCAGATTGTTCAAGCAGGATGTTCAAGTAGGATGTTCAAGTAGGATGTTCAAGTAGGATTCACCAGCATCTTCCTATGGGATTATTGGCATCAAATGGTTCTCCATTTCACCATGTCCGGTTCCAGCAGCACCAGCAGCACCAGCAGCTCCAGCAGCTCCAGCAGGCCCCAGCAGCCCCAGCAGCCCCAACACCAGCACCACCACCAGCACCACCACCACCACCACCAGCCTGTCAGCGTCACTGGTCTAACAAAACTCCAAACATGGTACATCGAGGTCAGTCCTGTTCAGTTGTGTCCGATTGACCAACCATAGCGCACCACATCATCCCCTCACGGACTCTTGCAAACCCTAGGAATTTGACATGGTCCGAGTCGCGCCGCAATGATATTTCTTTGTTAAGGTTCGGCAATTTGACTGGAGAAAGAATTTCATCGTGTTTTTAGGGGATGCAAAACACGGCATGATATATATAAGACAGTTATCAGCTCATCAGAGAGAGAATTTCTCTATCAATGTTTCCAACCGAACGGAAATAGAAGTTTGGAAGCGGGGTCAACTAGTGTCAGATGGCTGATGTTCAATTTCGACAAACTGGGCATAGCCGACTGTTCCATGGCGGTCCCCGCTCTCGCTTCCGCTCTTTGCCGCCTTCGAATCCGTCCATGACATCACCGTTATTTCCAAGTTTATCATCGGCTTTCTCCTTTTTGGTTACCCGTATCTTGGGTTGGCGCTTCTCTCTATTCCAACGTCGCCTCTCTCTCTATCTCTCTCTCCCCCTCTTATTCTTATCTCTATCTCTTCCATATCTCTCATGGACTCTTACCAGTGTTTAGTGTTTATTCATCCTATAGAAAGAATTGTTAAACCAAGGATACAGAGCATCAAACACTGATAATACTGTTGGAGCTAGATATGGAGTAGTTTGGGGTAGTTTGGGGTAGTTTGGGGTAGTTTGGGGTAGTTTGGGTGGGCTGGGGCTGGTGTGAGATCTATGAGATCTATAAGATCTATGAGATCTATGAGATCTGAGGTTGCACTGCCACCAGTCACTAAAGCAAGGGGTATGGAACATGCAGCCAAATGCGGATGCTCCTGCAAGGTACGGGTCCCATTGCGGGGTGCATACAACTGTAATTCAGACGTCCATCCCTCTGTCTAGACCTTTTTCCACTCCCTTCAAGCGTCTCCAACCCAATCCGTCTCTCAACACTTCGCCTGGCTGTCTAATGTCACTGTCCGTAATGAAGCATCTAAAACCCTGCAATGCCAGCAGCACTACATACGTCACCTTTCTAATCTTCAAGTGATGTTCTATATTCATCATTGCCAAACCTGTTAAATAATCAGTTCATTCAGTCAGATCTTCTTCGGATTGGTTGAAAGACTATTGAAGGAGTGTAGCCTGCAGACTGGTTGATTAGGAGATGGTACCAGCTCAAGTGAACAAAAACTTCCACTGCCTTAGCAAAACATGACGGAAGTACTAGCTACCGTACCGCCCACTACCGGATTTCGTAAGGTATAGAGGTAAGGACTCAGCGCAATAGTGAAGTGCAAGCAGCGGTTTTACATAACATTTGAATAGCTTTTGGGCATCTCTTTGGTTCTCTCCCGTATCTACCTCTTTCCCCTGTTTGATTCGGTGCCAACTTTCTTTGTATTCCACCATGGAATACCCACTCATTCAACGAGCAGTCCCATCCGTCTAAGTTCTTCTCGACATACCAAGTGTTAATATCAAAGACCCAAATTATTATGGAACGACCGGCGCACCGCTGTGGAAGAGAACTGGCGGCAGCCGTTTGGCAGCAGAGTATCAGTACTGCACCACTATGAAAACATTCAGCCTACCTAGAAGTGTCCCACGACACCGAGGGGAAGACAGCTTGTATCGAGCGCACACAATATTTCACGAGAGAAGACATATGGAGGCGCTTTCAGAGTAAAACAGATAATGGGAAATAAATGACTCCTAACTGGAGCTTCTACTGACCATAACCATCCATTCCAGTCGCATCCTTTGCGCTTCTCGAACCACTGAGTCCAGATGACCCGTTCGAAAGAACGAAACCAGACCCCACCGGACCAGCGGAGCACACCCGGAACAGGAACACCGATGTCTTCTTCTTAAAGTTGAGGGGCTTGTTTAGTGTTCCTTTTTCTTTAGTTATAAGAGTCTACTGAGATAAAGATATATAAAGTGAATCGAGACTCCGGATGCCTATAGGCTAGCTACATAATGAATTCCGTCCGAGATTACTGTTTTATAAAGACCTTGTCATATAGAGCTAGCTACTAAAGAAGAGCATAGAAGAAAAGAGCATCTGCTAAGATTCGAGGTTGATAATATGTATATTTTCCTCCTGTAAGCCGAGACCACATATGGTCGAGGCAACCTAACGCCGACTTGGCACTACATTCATGTATATATATACTTCAGACTTCATCAGACCTTATGGTCAAGAACCCAGTCGACAATACAGCCCTGCACTCCCTCAAACTGCTTATTACCCCCCCCTTCCTTACCTAAAGGTATACTTATTCGGTGACTGAACCTAGATAGCTGTAGTTCTGGGTCAGCGCTAATAGCCTGAGGTGAAGGTTCAGTATGAAGACGCCAGGATCATATCATGTGGGTATGGAGGCAATAATGGATACAGCAGCTGACTAGCGTGAAAGAAATGTTGGTAATAAATGGTAAACGAGGCAACATAAGTATAACAACAGAGAAGACGAATCTAAGTAGAGCGTCGGGAGCAACCATTTATTCCGAACAAGACAAGGCTCTTCCATGGCATCCACTTCCGACCGCTTCTCATAGATCAAATTGATACGTCTCTCCTCCGCCCCTGGCCCCTTCCAGTAAGGCCCGCGCTCACGGCTATCCTCACCTCGCCTAGGATTACAGAATCTAATATAGAGGATCTTAGTGAAGTCCACGGCGACCGGTCGACCTTCAAATTCTTCCTAATCCAGAAATCTGTGTATCCTTCTCGCCAAGCTGGCATCTAAATAGCTTCTTCATCCGGCTCAAAAGGAGGACACCTAGGAGACATCTGAACCGTTGCGGTGGGGTCGGCGCCGAACTGTAACAACGTGGGGAAACTTTGCATATGGTATCTAAATAGGCATAGTTCTGACTTTGCGGGAGCTATATGGGCTGGCGGTTTACGCATATGCATCCCAGATGGTTGGGCCATTAACATAGAGCTTCAGGTGGGAGTCTGCGCCCCATTGCTGAAGTCTATAGATTACGAATGTTGCGTGATATGATTTTGAATTTTTAAAGGGAACAAATACAGCAGCTAAAGGACTCATGAGACCATTATCCGGATTTAACGATATTGGATGTGCGTTAAGAGCCTCGGATGGACATGCCACGTAGTATGATTCGGCAGGCCCAGAGTATTATATTTGGTCTCCACGTATTATTCCGAGAAGTAAGCGTCCAAGCAAGCTTATTATGTCGTGGGCGAAGAGGGAAGCAGTTGTAACGCGCATTTTCAACGGTTGTCCAGACCTTCTCCACGCAGTATACGCCATTTTTCAATATCCCGGATGTAGACGAGAAGCTGATCAACAAGGGGCATGAGAAAAGTGCTATATCCGTTGCCACAATCATTGAACTGGTGAAAAGTATCTAATACTCACATCATGCTCATTGCCCTCTTCCGCGCTCGAGCTGAAAAGGGTATGCTGCAAAAACAGCTAGACTTACTTTGCAACCAGTAAGTCTCAGGTCAAAAGGAGACCTAGTGCTCTTCAGTGCCCATTTCATCATGGCATGGAGTATCGAGTTCTCTACCAGGAAATTAAAGCCAAAACGATGCAAAAAGCCAGGGTAAAAATTAAGGGCCCAGTTTGTCTGCCTTGTCGCCTACCCTATCTCGGTGCTCAACAACTTTCACAGGTCCCTGGAACATCGGATCCAATCGTGCTTGCATTGTAAAATTTAGCTGAAAATAATATGGTGATAGAGACTCTTCACGTCACGGGGAGCTTACGAAGTCTCTGTCGGAGATCAGAAACTGTATTTACATTTACAAGACCCTCAAGCAAGAAGTTGATGACGATCTGGATCCGGAGGAATACACCATCTGCACTCCCCAATCTCTCTAACAATGCTGTGGTAGGTTCGGTCCTGTCGGACAATGTCCCGAAACTTTTCGTTGGCAATACGCCGCGTTTCGATCTGGGTTTCGAAGTCCATTTTCGTTTGATCTTGTATGTATAGACACTGATTCTTGCGGAATTCAGTTTAAATACAAAAATATTGAATGACCGGCTGGAGACACGCAGCTTTACAAATGGAGACCTCTTCAAGGTTCCAACAATATCAAGGACACAATTGTCATTTTCACGTTCCCCGAAATATTCGGCACTGTCGTACACTTCAAGGCCATCAACGAGTAGAAATAGGCAGATACAGTACTGCTGGGTTTTTCGAGTATTTGCCCTTATACGCGCACGAGGGCTAACTTAGAAACTCGAATGAAGAGTCAGCGAATACCCACTCCAGGTTAGGAAATGCCACCTCGATAAGGTCAGGGCTCAGTCGAAGGACCTGGAAGAGAGGCGCCCAAAGTAGGCTCTTTAGAAATTTTTATGACGCTGACCTAGCTTTCCAAAGGGAATAATGAGCGGTAACAAGCGCCTTATCACTGGCCCACAACAGATATATTCATATATTTCTAGACATTTACAAATGTGTTTTATTAATGTGCTCACTCACCATAGCAATATTAGTATGATTGGGGCGAGGAAAAGACAAAGATTTTGAACTCTAGAGGGACAGACATTCCCTTAGAGTCGGGTTTACTTTGCTCTAAGCATTGATATTACGTGTTCATAGACCCGATTAGGAACCAGATAGCACGTTAAATTGAATTATTCTTATTCTTATTATTAATGTGCTCTTTCTTGAGCCAGGCCTTCGAGATATACAAAAGATATTGCGCGCCGCATCGTCTGACCGGAGCCTCTCCGCGAAGTGAAGTGTATGCTATGGAGTCGAATTGAATGTCTTCTATTATCCATTTAATTGTTTTCATTTCAGCTTTCGCAACTCCGTCTACGCGGCGGCCCATTTCCGGAAGTATCATGCACACAAACATTGCAGATAGCGTTCTCTTTTTTTTACACCACACCTGAAGCTGGTCAACAGTTACCTGGATGTCCTTATCGTTGCTGGACTTTTCCAAAGGCAGGTCGAGCTGCCCCTAAAGGTTTACTGAGAGTTTTCATCCGCTTCAATGTGTGATTGGTTTTAGACGGACTTGGTCAAACTTTTTCGAACGCTCCGAAGCTGATATGATTACAAATCTGGTCCCTCAATGTCTCCTACTTTTGCCACCGGCGCCTGTCAGCTACCCATATCACTTGAAGCCGACTGTTTCGCTTTTTCAGCTTCAAGGCATCTAGCTTAGCCAAGTTTTCACTGGCCACTTCGCTTCCCGGCACGGTCTAGCCAACTCTTGGGGACGGTTGTTCTGGTTCGACTGGTCTTCTGAATCGATTATATCCTCAACGGCTGGCCGCAAATCCTCGGCAACTAACCATAGTTCGCCATTTTCAAAGGTCAGCTCATGTTTCGGGGCACAGGGAGTCCGTTGGCTGTCCAGACTATGTGGCGAGAGACGCCTATTACTTGGACTGTATTGCACACCAACGAAAATGCAGCAGCACCCTCTATCGACCAAAAAAAAATGAGGAGATGGAGGAGGAGAAATTGAAAGAACTGTATTAGGTGTAGATAACACCACCCAGACTATAATCACATTCTCAAAGCTCCATGTATGGTTTCTCAAGGCGCAAGAGGCTCGTTTGAGTCCCATGTAAGAAATAGTGGACACGAGATCGGTTAGTTAAGTACGGATACACTTCCAAAGTGTCTTTTCGAACATTTGATCATGTGCGACAGTATAGTGTGATATATGATGAAAGGAAGAGTATATGATGGACTAAACGTAGCCCAACGTAAGGGACTCTGAATGGAGCGACCGCTGGTGTGAACTGGTTGCATCCTATGGCACAAGCGGAGACATAATGACAAAAAATGAATGGAGATGAGAGTACTACCGTGTATTTCATTTCACATGCGCCAAAGAGGGTTCTACAGCAGCCGTCGGGGCTCTTCTGATTCCATGTCGTAAACGAAGTAACGTCCAATAAGGTAGGCGGACTTGATAAACTTCAAGGATAGAAAGATTCTATTGTAAATGTTCTGATTGTAAATACAACGAACAAAAGCTAGAATCATCGTCCCATCATGTTGCCGTTGAGGTGGAGAAATTGAAGTGAAGAAGTTGAACTGAGCCGTTACGAAATCGAAAAGAAAAACTCCCCGCAACACCACCACTACACCGCGACTCTGCTTCCTCAACCACTGGACTTCTCACCCACAACACCACAAATTGCGCAAATATACCAAATTCCTGGCCCCAATTCCAATATACGGCATTAGAATATATTCTACTCTAATTTAACACGCCATATCTATACCTATTACCGCAAAAACCCAGCATGTCGAAAACTAAGGCCAAACGCGCGCGCCGCGAACAAAAACGCGATGGACAACGCAAAGCAGCAGCTCACCAGAGAAAAGCTTTGAAATCAGCTTCAAAACCTGCGACCTCGAAACCGGCGACCTCGAAACCTGCTTCTACGAAGTCTTCCAAACCTACTGCGGCGGAATCACAAGCGGAGAGGCAGAGGCAGCGGCTGTCAAAGGTGCCGTTCGGGGAATATGATAATATACTGCTTGTCGGAGAAGGTATATACACAACGACTCCTTTGTGGGGCCAGGCGGTGAATTGATTAGAAGGAATAGTAAATGCTAATATATATGGATTTTACAGGCGATTTTTCTTTCGCGCACAGTATAGTAACTCACCACGGCTGCGCCAACGTAACAGCAACCAGTTTTGACAGCCTTGAAGAGGTCCACCGAAAGTATGCTCTACATCCTATCCCTCGCCCTACCAAATCACTTGACTAACCTTCTCCCAGATACCCCCAATCCCCCGCCCTCCTCTCCGACCTATCCTCCCTCACCCCGCCCGTCCCGCTCCACCACTCCATCGACGCAACAAAACTCCACACCTACCGCTGCCTGCGCCCCTCGGCCCCCTACTCGCACATAATCTTTAACTTCCCGCACACCGGCGGCCTAAGCAAAGATGTAAACCGCCAAGTCCGCGCGAATCAGTCGCTGCTGGTGCAGTTCTTCGAATCGGTCACAAAATCGCATTCGCAATCCCAGTCGCAATCGCAAAACCAACCCCAATCCCAATCTTCCACATCCTCGCAAAAACCGGCAGAATCAAAACCGACAGATTCCAAAACCGAACCCCCCAAACCGCGCAAAACCCCTCCCCCACCCCTCCTCTCCCCCGGCGGCCACATCGTCCTCACCCTCTTCGAAGGCGAACCCTACACCCTCTGGAACGTGCGCGACCTCGCACGCCATGCCGGGCTGCGGGTCCTTGAATCTTTTAAATTCGACTGGAGTCTGTATCCCGGGTATTCGCATGTGCGGACACTGGGAAAGATAGAGGGGGATGGGGGATGGAAGGGGGAGGAGAGGGAAGCAAGGTGTTTTGTTTTTGAACGACCTGAGGAGGAGGGAGATGGGAAAGGAGGGAAGGGAGGAGGGAAGGGAAAGAAGAGGGGGAGGGAGGAGAGTAGTAGTGATGAGGGGAGTGACAGTGAAGGAGAATGAGGGTGTGTTGAATCGAAGAAGTACACCAAATGGCGAATTAATTCGTCCGACCTTCTTCTCCCTAATTGTAGCTATCACAGAGGGCGAGCAACCGTTCTTTAAGCTCCATTTCAAAGAGGAGGCAACATATACCGCTCCAGAGTCCATTTATTTTTACATTCTACTAATCTCTTAGGGTTTTAGACTAATCTAGCATCATCACTCAGGATTCATACTATGGTAGAGTGAGCAGTTTCTAATCCTATAGAGGCTCTTACTAGTGCATCCGGATCTGAAACAGTCCTACTATATTTCACGTCAATTGCTGCTCGTTTCTCCAACCTCAATATATAACGGTGATTTTTGGCAAAGAAGACCCAGTATAGGCCAAAGATTTTTTTCAACTGTTTTATGGCCTTGCGCACTGAAATAGGATATAATATCATTTAAAATCCCAGACCTTAGAGGCATTACTCTATAGCGCCCGATAAGGTGAATTAAAGGTTTTAGGAATTAAAAATATTCATAGCATAACAAGCTAGGGGAAGAAAAAGGGAAATGGGAGAGGTGGAGAAGAGGCAAAAGGAAAGGGGGAAGACCAGGGAAGGGGAAAGAGGGAGAATGGTATCCATCCGTACGCCGTACCCAGGCCGCTATGCAAACAATACCCCTTAGGGCGCCCACTCTAGCCACCCATACTCCATAAACCGAAACACGCTTCGTCAAGTGAAGCCTTACCCCATAGCCCAGCGCCTGACCCAGAAAAGCCTTGAAACTCCTGAAACCGCAGAAGATGCACAATAACGTCCCAGACTCGAGAGTCGGGAGGTTTCCCTTAAGAAATGAAAACTTTCCTAACCTCCTCCTCCCTCCACCTCTTCCCGCTAACCCCCGCAATGGGATCTCTAACCCACCCCTTCTCTGTGCCCACCTTCTCATTGAACTTCTTAAGCCTCTCCCGCCCATAAATCCGTCCATTGGGTAGGACCACCGGATCATTCTCCACAATACTCTTGCTATGGTGCGCATAGGGAACATTGACAGCCAACTCGTTCAGCTCGGTCGAGCAAATCGGACAGACGGTAGTGGTGCTGCTAGCGGAGTTACTAGAGACCGATGTGTAGATGGAATGGCAGGCAGGGGTTTTCAAGGCGGAAAGGCCGGCGCTGAGGGCGATGTGGAGGAGCGGACGGCCCGGGAGAGAGTATAGGCTATTGTGAGTGTGGAGAAAGAGGGCTGCGAGATCGGACCATCGTGATTGGGAGTACAGGGTCTGTAGAAGAGAAGAGTTAGTTGGCCTTTCGAATATATATATTCTGTTAAGGGTAGAGAGTCCAAATATTCCATCAGAGGGGGGTAAAGGGAGAAAGAGGCGGACAGAGGTGTCCGCGTACCTTATAGGGCTCCACTTCCGTATCACTATCAAACGCCATCAAACCAGCGGCTCGACCTACGAGTCCTATATCCGTCGACCCAGCGGGAGGAGTGAGAAGATATTTCTTCGCATGCTCCCGCGCCTGCAACAGCTTCGCAGTGTCGTATCCCTGATCTCCGTCCTCATCCGCATCATGCACGACGTCGTCTCCACCATCCTTGCTCGTCCCAGCCCTCACCAGCTCAATGAACTGCTGCAGCCGGAGCTGGTACTCCAAATCACTGTCAATCTTCTTCAACGCTGTCTTGTTATCCTGGCACCAATTCAACGCCTCTTGCACCTTATGTCCCTCCCTTAGGCTCTTTTCGATCTTGACGCACAGTTCGAACGCATCCACGTCGACTAACTCCTCAATGCCTTTCTCTTTCGCCAATAGCGCCGCACTTTCGGCATATCCGCTCCTGAGCAAATAATCCACCAACAACCTTGACAACCGTGTCCGCGACCACCCATCGTACTTGACATCCATCAAGCTCTGCATCCCATACAACTCTTCTAGATGCTCAATCCTCGCCTTACTCGACCGATGAATCTTCATTTCCTCCTCTTGCAGCGTCACCAGCTTCTTCTCCAGTCCTTTCATCGTGGCAATCATTTTATCGAGCGCTTTAAGGGCATCGGCCTGGGTAGCGGAACCCTTGGTGGCGGCGGCAACGGCGGCTTTGAGGTCTTTGGTTACGGATGCGATGTCGCGCTCAACGTAGCGCTGGGCAGTTTTGAGGTTGCGGCGGGCGAGCTGAAGGGGCATTTGAAGGAGAGTCTGGTCCTGTTTGTACCGTCAATATAAGGGTGCGTCCGAGGAAGTGGTGATATCAATAGCTTACGAGAAGCAAGTGGCTCTCCGCATCGAGCTTGGCCGATGCGAGATTCGCCATAGTTCAAGTGTGGAAGGTGACGCAGATGAAGTATCTTGAACTGTAATATGCTGCACTGTCCAAAAGGCAAAAGAGGACTGGTAGTGTTGACAGAAGCGACTGAGAGTCGTAAGAGATGTGAAGTTGATGTCCTGGTCTCGACCAATGACGCGGGGTCACGATAGTACGCTTCTTGCACACGAGCCACGGTACGGTACGTGTGCATTGAAGTGCTCTAAGGGCATCACTAGTTTACGGTGTCACATGCTCATAGAAAGGACACTTCGCTCAATCTAAACAAAACCATTTTATTCATAAGGCCACGAATCTATGAACTCCTCTAAACCCACACAATGCTATCATTAACTGCAGAATCCAGATGCTTTCTGCGTGCAGATCCAAGAGCTCGAAGCAGATCGTAAGACCTACAAGCCTACAGGCATTACCCTATTCCGCACCCAGGCGTCTAAGTTTTGGAATAATGCTCATCTTCTGCAGCCTAGGCCACGGAATACGCAACGCAGAAGTTTTAGCAATCTGTCTAGACAGCTCCGTTATCCAACATCTTCTTCCGGAGGTGCTTCTTGTAGTCTCCGATACTGCCGTCCCATCTGCGGACGGTTTTGTTTTCGCAGACCATGATATCTTTAGCAATCTTGTCGAGCAACCTAATCGAAAATTAATGTCGGTTCTGTTTTTAGGGCCATCAGCATAACTTACCTGAAATCGTGAGAAACAACGACTACACCTCCACTGAAGGCATTGATAGCATCCGCCAAACTGTCGATGGTAGGAATATCAAGACCATTGGTAGGTTCGTCCAACAACAGCATGTTTGGTCCCTCGATAGCCAATAGAGCGAAGACGATTCTGCTCTTCTGACCTTCGGAAAGAGTGGCCATCTTCGCCGTCTGCGCCTCTCCGCTGAGACCGTACTTACCAAGCTGCTGGCGCCAGTACTGGTAATCCTGGCTCTGGCTGGAGTACTTGTCGCGAACGAAGTCGAGAGCGGACTTGGTGAGATCGAGCTGGTCAGCAGAGTGCTGGCTGTAAACACCAAGCTTCAAATGAGTATGGCGGGAGACAGTTCCAGAAGTTGGCGAGAGGGCGCCAGTGAAAATGCGGAGCAGCGTGGATTTACCGACACCATTAGGTCCGACAAGAGCGGTTCTGGAGTCCATATCCACGCCGAAGTCCAGGTTCTCGTAGAGGTTGTCCTCCTTTTTGCCAGAGTAGGAGAAAGTGACATTGTCAAGGGAGAGAACAGGCGGTGGCAGCTTCTCTACATCAGCGAAGCGGAATGTGAAGACACGATCCTGGTGAACGGGCTGAATGAAACCATCTGCCTCCATCTTGTCGAGAATCTTTTGACGAGATTTGGCTTGCCTGACCAAGTTGGCGTAGGTACCGGCGGAAGCAATAAACTTCTTGATGTGCTTGATCTCATCCTGCTGCTTCTCGTATGCCTTCTGTTGGTTGATCTCCTGTTCCGTCCTGGTCTTAATATAGGAGTCGTAGTTACCACCATAGTACATGAGCTGCTTATCGCGCATATCGATCATGTTTGTGCAGACACCGTTCAAGAAATCCATACTGTGGGAGACGAGGATCAGGGTACGGTCCCACTTTTTTAGGTATTCTTCTAACCACACACAGGCCTCCAAGTCCAAATGTGCAGTGGGGTCGTCGAGAAGGAGGAGAGAGGGCTTGACGAAAAGAGCCTTGCCCAAGGCTACTCTCATTCGCCAACCACCGGACATGTCCTTGGTCTTCTTCTGGATAGTCTTCTTGTTGAATCCGAGACCAGTGAGGATAAGGGACGCGCGAGTGTGGAAAGTAGAGGGGTCCATGCCCTCCATTCTCTGCAGCAAGTTAGTCTCAGTTCGGAAGCAGTACGTTGGGACCACATACCTCGTATAGCTCGTCCAAGATAGGGGCCTCAGGGCCGTCTTTCTCTAGGACATCCTCGGCCTGCTTCTCCAACCTCGCCAACTCGTTCTCGGCTTCCCTCACAACCCACTCCAGGGCACCCAGTTCACTAGGAGGGGCACCCTGATTCAGAAGGTAGATGTCGACATGGTCAGGGAAGGGGAACTCGCGCTTGTCGATGGCCTTGAGGAGAGTGGATTTACCACAGCCGTTCTCACCCAACAAACCGTAGCGACGTCCGTAAGTGACTTCGAGGGTGGAATCGGTGATCAAAACTCGTCCGTGGAACACAAGCGAGGCAGATGAAATCTTGACATCGCGGCTGGCTGCCAGCGAAGCCAAAACACCGGTTGTAACACGGTCCGACAATCCGTGTTTGTCTTCTTGTAGAGTGAGCTTCTTGACCTCCTCGTTGATTCCGATCTCGCCATCCTCGTTCACTTCGCCGTCGCCGTTGACGGAGGAGGCCTTGGAGGCATTCTTTGAGGCTGCGCGGGAGGCAGCCGTCTTCTTGGGCTCTTTGCCATCAGCGGCACGCTTGGCCTGGCGGGCGGCTTTGGACGCAGAAACCATGTTGTGATATGGGGTATGAAGGAGAGGTTTCGGGGTCGGTGAGGCGGGGGAGAAAATTCAAGTTCTGAGTGTTGGAGCGTCAGGCACTACCCCACCGTGATTTCTTATCGATACCGGGGGCTTCGTGAAAAAGCCGGTGATACCCAACACAAAAATCTTCCAAACTAAAGGAATACAAAAAGATACTGCGCTGTCGGCAGTGGTAGAATGAAGGGGTTGACAAAGGGACAAGGAAGACGATTGTAAGACAATGAGAATGGAAGGAGATTGCCTTATGTCCAAGCCCACTAACAATTTTCTACTTTTCATGCTGTGGCGAACAAGGCGCAGATCACGCAGCCAATCAGAATGGTGGATTTGGGTGCTCATAAGTCACGTGATGCATACCCGAGTGAGCTGGCGGCGACAGACGGACCGCTGTAAACCCTTTCAAGGATATCAAGTGCTGAATTAATTCGTGCACCACGCTCTTCCTCCCTCCTGTATTCACCCTATACATTGAGCTACAGTTATTTCAATTTACAGCGAGGGCGACTTACGGTGGCCCAAGACCGGAATATCCTTATGATTTCGGACCTTATTGGGTTTATATAGTAACCAAACGACAGTTCTTTTGACTGGCAGGCGGGCAACGAATTGGTTGACCATGTGGTAGAGACAGAGAATAATCAGGCCAAGTATTAAAGAAATTACTATGAATAGTTTTAGGTATCGCTATATCCACATCTCCGCTCTAAAGGGGTATCAGATGCTACAAGAAGTAATCATAAACCAACACCGATTACGGACCCAACGTCGAGCTGTCACTATTATTCACCCCTTCTTTGCTTGTTCTAGGCGTAAATTTGGAGCTTGGTCTTCTCGTATCCAATGAAATTGCCCCGTCCTTGGTCTCAATGGCCCTCAGTCTCTTCCTCAACCGCTCCAGAAGTTCGGCCTCTTCTGGGTTCAATGACAAAGCGCTTGGTAACTCCACTCCCCTCTCCGATATGCGAATTTCATCTACACCTTGAACAACCTCCGTCATTTTTTTCGGCTCGATAGCACCGTCTCCATCCGGTAGATGCTCTTGTTTGACATCCTTTTCGCTCCGGAGATCCACCGCTGTCACCCAATAGAGCGGAAACTGTCTTTGGATATTATTCACCACGAGGCTGACGAAGAGCATGAGAACCGTCCCGAACATGATCAGTCCAACAAAATACCATCCCATATCTGTTACTTCAGGTAAGACAGCGGCCAGCAAGGCGGAGGCGCCTCCAGGCGGATGAACGGTGTTGGTGAGAAGCATGACGGCCGAAGCTAAGCCACAGGCCACGGATCCGGCTATCCATCGTATACGTTCGAAGTCGTGATGGTAGAGGAAGAGTTTAGTTATAGCGACGCCGACGAGTGCGGAGAAAGTATGTCCGAGGAGAGCGTTGCGAGGCTGACCGAGAGGAGAACGGATGACATTGTATTCGAGGACCGCGGAGGCGCCCTTTACAGCATGTTAGTGAAGTTGGTCTTGATACGACGGAGACGTCCAACGTACGAAGCTGGCAATCAAAACCGGGGGATGATGCCGTTGAATAGACTCTGTATTATTGAATACCGCAACTATTACAGCCAGGCCACAGAAAGCCCCAACGAACGACCAAATGGCACCCAGAATGTTGCCGACATCTTTCTTGGGTTCCTTTCTATAGCCCAAAAACCTTGAGACGGGAGTCGGTAGCTTGTGTAAAGGAGAAGGACGAAGAACGCGATTAATATAACGATCGATATCGAAATTCCAATCCACTGCTCTAGAAAGCATCGTGAAAGACTCTTATTGTAAGCATCCTTTCAAGCAAAGAAGTAGAGGAGAGAAAGCGGTACACATATAAGGAAGCGTGAGATCCTTCGGACCCGCAAAGCACGATCGTAATCCATTGCTTTCGGTGCTGGGAATCAATATGGACTGGTACAAACCGATATGATGAAACTGCGCCGGTGGATGACGATCTGGTGAGTGAATGATGCAAGGTGACCAAGAATGGGTTTCTGTAACGTAACGATTAGGTACAAAGACCACGGAAAACTCAGCTTTCTCCTCGGCTGTCGGCTGGCCTATACTCGGACTTGTATAGCATCAAAGGATCCGTCTCTCACATTAAAGGTAAGCTTATTTAAGCGTCAGGATAGGCAACGCTAAGAATTCCAAATACTACGGCAGTTGTTTGTACGAGCACCGAAAGCTGGTGAAGCAGGTCCAAAGAATAGGGCAGTCGCACTGTGTTTGAATTATCACGGGTAAGGGAGAGTCCGAAGTCACTGTGCGAGGAGTATAGGTAGACAGGTATAGCTATATTGATACGGACGGGATGTCGTGCAGTATGAAGCATCATGAGGCTGATGAAGATCCGGAGAGGGCGGCGTCCCCGCCACGATGCTTGGCAACGGACGTAATCGTAGAATTCCAATTTGTGCTTTGGAATCATCATCACTAGAGCATGGCATTGTTTATGATTCGCTGAAACTTCTGGTTGAAGAAAGCCATAACGCTCCTTTCATTCATCTGTAATAGCCGATCCCCTAAAGTCATCTAATACGCATGCAGTTGTAAGATGTCGCCCAAAGAAAGTGAGTTCATCACCAAGACGCTGAACTCGCTCTATATGCCTCCCGTGTAGGTAAGCTTACCCAAAAAGACGGTATTTTCCTTATGTGTCCATAGATCTTCCTACCGGGCAAATACATCAACATAAATCATCCTGGAACCATTCGTGACTCCATAACCGCACCAATGCGCCTTTTTGCCATAACCCTCGCGTCGTTTGGTATATTCTATAACTTTCTTTTTAGCAGTGGTTATGTTCCACGGAACAAGAACTGCAAGTCCTCTGGACTCAGCTTATCCATAGCGACCTTATCGTTGTTGACGGTGCCTGCGATCATAGCTGCTTTCTTCTCCTGTAGCATAACCATACGGGATTCGACGCTGTCCTCAATACACAGTCTAGTGATGACACAGGGGCGTTTCTGACCAATACGATGACAGCGATCAGCAGACTGCCATTCTGCAGCCGGATTCCACCATCTATAAAAATCAATTAGTTTATAACTAGCCGAGGGGTACGGTGAACTTACGGGTCGACGATGAATACCCTAGATGCCTCAGTCAAGTTCAATGCCACACCACCTGCCTTGAGCGAAACCAGGAAGACCTCCACGTCGGGGTTGGTCATAAAGTATTCGATGCTCTTCTGGCGCTGAGCTGGGGACATGCTACCGTCGAGCATAACTGTATTAAAGCCCGCACGCCGGAGTCGCCATTCGATAAGCTGCAACATCGAAGTGAACTGGCTAAATACAATTGACTTTAGCGTCTGCTTCTTGCTGCGAAGTTTGTAAAGGTCATAGACGAGCATCTCAATCTTGGTGGAAGAAGTCCAGTCCTCCATCTTGATGCGGTTGATTATGGATGTTTTCTTGACCTGCTCTTCATCTTGTTCAATCTCGAGCTGTTCCAAGTCAATGGACAGAGGAATGTGACAGCGAGGACAATCCGCATTGGAACCAGATGCCTCGCAAGTCTCGATGAAATCTTTAACGCAGGCGCGACAGAACTCATGGTGGCATCGAGAACGGACAGCATCTTCGGCTGGCTCATCACAGACGTTACAGACCAAGACATTTTGGCCACCTAGAGCGTGCTTTTTGAGGAGCAAGTCCGGATGATTGGCAACCTGACGCATCTGCATAATGAGACCGAAAATGTTTGCGTAGTTGTTGAGCATAACACCCTGCGCAACATAGGTATCGAATTTGCGGGTGGTGTTACTCATGATGGAGGTGGAGAAGTCGCGCTCGACATCGCTGAAGAACTCGTTGTGGATAACGATTTCCTTCATGGGTAGTTCCATTGAATTGGTGTGATCACGCTTCATGCGACGCAACATGATACGGGCGGTAATCATGTGGAGCTTCTCAAGGGCCTGTTCCCGAAGTTGGGGGTCATCGCCAGTAATAGGATTGAGCAGCTCCTGATTGAAGACCGAGATATGCTCAGACATGCCATGTCCGCAAGAAGCGCACAGGTGGTCCTCGTCAACTTGCCAGTGCAATTGCTCGCAAGGACAAGTGCGACAGAAGTAATCCGAAAAGGGGCGGACCTCGAGGAATCTGAGCAGAGAGAAAAATTCTCCAATGCGGTTCTGTACCGGCGTTCCGGACAAGCACCACTTGTAGGTTCCCTTCAAAGCAAAACAGGCTTTAGCGACTCCAGTATTGCGCGACTTGATGCTGTGAGCCTCGTCCAGAATCAGGCGATGGTAGTGGATTTCGTGTAGTCGAGATTTCTCTTTGACAATATCATCACCACGACTCCAGCCTTTATCCTGCTTCCTATGTAAGGATTCCAAAGTATTGTACGACACCATGATAACGTCGTATTGCTTCAGTTCTTTTGTCGTCATCTTTTTGCACCTTTGGTTCGTGCCGTGATAGACCAGCACTTTGAGCTTTCCATCGGTGTATTCTCGAATCTCGTTGGTCCACTGCATGAGAGCAACGGGAGGAACAAGCACAAGCGTCGGTTCCTTGGCCGGATAGTCGGACATGATGAGCGAGACCGCCTGGATGGTCTTGCCCATGCCCATCTCATCTCCCAGAAGGCCACCCTTGTACATCGTCTGTTCTTGTCTGCTCATCCAACTGAGGCCTTCAAGCTGGAATGGCTTGAGTCGGCGAGTTATGGACTTTGGCTGTTCGGCCTTCTGGACCTCGAGAATAGGCACCTTCTTTAAATCATCCCACATGGTGAGTAACTTTGAATGATTGTCCTCGGCACGTGCGCGATTCATAGCCCTCTTTCTCTCCCAACGATCTTCGATGTGGTCGAACTTCGCGTTTCGTCGCTCGGCTTCCAAACGATGCCGCTTCTTCTCGGCCCAGGTGGTCTTCCCCTTCTTCTTCTTAGCGCCTCCGGAGCTTGCACTCTTTTGCGGTCCATCCAATCCAGCACTTGCTTTGTCCAGGGCATATGACACGGAATTATGCAAATCGTCGATGACGTGGGGGTCCAACATAGAGCCACGCTTCGATTTGTTTGACGCAGCGACGAACTCAGCATCCGATTCTAGATCGTCAAGAAGATCGGCCATACTCTCATCGTCATCCAGCCTGAATTCGTCGTCGTCTTCTTCATCAGGCTCTGAGCCGGCAACGAATGCGGTCTCCCTAAACTTGGATCGAGCTTGTTTTGCACTCGAACGGGCGGAACGGGTACTACGAGACCTCGGAGTCTCCACCGCCTTTCCTTTCCCCTTCCCGATGTAGGAGGGTTCCTCAGGATCCGATGCACCGACATCGAAATCAGAATCAAGGGAATCGTCGTCCGTATCTTCACCGTCGTCCTGCTCGTAACCACTATATCCCGTCTTTCGCCGCTTTGGATCAGTGTTGGCAAGCTCCTCTTCCTGCAGCTGCCTCGCCAGCTGAGCATCAGCGGACATGTCCATATCATCCTCATCCGCCATCTCAAAGTCTTCCAGATCGAAATGTGAGCGCTTCCGACTGTTGTCTAGCGTACTGGAGCCCAACTGGTCGATTCCAGCACTCCTACGGGCTGATCGGGTGCTAGGACCAACGGAAGCTGCTGGAGTTGTGGAGATGCTTGTGCCGGGAGTTTCATACTCCGAATTTTCAAGCGAGAGCGATCCGTTTGAGCTCTCCTCAATGCGAAAGCCATTTGCAACAGGAAGCCGTCGACGGCTTGACATGGTATCCTTAGACCGAGTCACCTTGACGATTTCGACGGCCTTTAATACTCTTCGGCCCGGTGCAGCCAGTTGGGGTTGAGGTTGTTGCGATGCTTGTGGTTCTTTGGAAGGTTCGACGTTGATTGAGTCACCCTCATCGTCTGTTGAATTGTGCACGATTCTGAGGGATGAGCGAGTGGCTGCTCTTGTGTTTGATCGGGAGGAAGTACGTTGCGGGGTTACAGCGTTTGCTTTCGCCCATATATTCGCGTGAGCTGTGTTGCATTAGATCTAGTAGAGGGACCGGTTTTTGGAAGGAATCCATACGTGAATCGACTTTCCCACTTGACTTTGCCTTGTTGTCTGATGAAGTGGCAATTCCATCCTGAGAGACAAGCTTACTTCCTCGATTGGAGCTTCGAGTGAGCCGCGCCATTGCAGCGTAAAGTTTACCGTTAATGAAAGAAATAAGAACGACGCAGGTGTAATGCGAGTACCAACGATGAGAAGGATTAGTGAAGCGAAGGACGGATAGCGGGTGGGATCGAGGAGTAGGTAGTGAGAGGCAAAGAGCGAGGTGTAAGGTTATCGCCGCCCCCTGTCGCTCGCCGTAGATCTGAAGGGTACTCAACGCGGCGAGAGACCGGTGGGCGCGTCCTACCACCACCAGTGGCAAACTCCAGAAAGGCGAGCAAAGTAACAAGCAAAAGAAGAGGAACCAGGTGAATCAATGTCCTATCAAGGTGAATTAAAGACTGTTTGTGCGGGAGGGAAAAATCTGGAGTTGTCCGCATCATGCGCAACCTCTTTCTATGTCTTCACTGGCGGAAATGCCTCCCTTTGCACAAGCACCCACGAAAACACGACATCACGTGATCACTTTATTGGATAGAGGTGTAGACAAAACCCGTCACGACCAAGGTGAGCGTTCTACTTACACCACCACCTATTTCTCATCTCGAATACCCCTTTGGCTTCTATGGCAAGGACATAATTATAATACCTGACCCTAGTTACTTTTGGAATATTACTTACTGTCCATTAGTTTTACCTACAGAGAAACCGGTGAGCATTCACCCATCACCTGCAATTTATCATCTAGGATGGCTTCCCTGTGCGCTCAAGTCACAGCTGAGTTCATCGAAATACCTTATTCATCACCTAATTCTACGTTCGTGTTCATCTTGGATGTTATGTCTTTCAGGGCATATCATTACCAGGAAATTCCCCTCTTATTTGGAATCCTTCGCTCCCTGTAGGGCTGGTACCCTATCCGCATCTTTTGTGCTGGAATAAAGAGATTATATCATGAATGAGTGAGAAGAGATGGAGAAATGTCCGCCTCATCGCCTCCTCATCATTGGAAAACTTAATCTCCACCCATCTGGGCAGGAAGCTCAGGGACTATAGTTTATCACTCCCAGTCCAAAGTTCTATTCGAGTTGCGTCTTCCACTCTGATATCTTATACTCGAAACAGCCGCCATGTTCTATTGCTATAGACGTTCTATGTAGTCACCAATTGCTGATTTTCCATCCCACATCCGTAGTAATTTCGCCAATCCCTCTCTGAACGATAGTTTGAATTCCGAAGTGGTCGCGAAGTGACATGCCTAGTGGTATCGATTTCGAAAAATTTCTGGTAAAATTCTCCAACCCTATTCCAAAGAATTGATCGAAACAAATTGTTCGGAGTGAAATGGCACGCTCTTTGGAAAAACGGCGTCTCCTTCGATAACAGTGTTACCAGCCCACTGTTTGTACAAATACCCTACGCGAGCAGAGGAAGCAGTACTTCCCTCACTTTCAACGACAGAGTCGGCGCACGATTCGAGGTGGGGCTTGAGGGGAGAGTACACGGTAGGTTCGATGAGAGGGAGATTCGGCCAAACCGTTAGCAAAAAGCTTCGATGATGGGTTGGGCGGCAGGTTCAAATAGAGTCATGTTGCTTGACTGTTCAAAGAATTTCAATGGAGTCATGTTACCAGCTTGTTCAAGTGGGTTCAAGAGGGTTTATATCAAGTGCCTGCTCACGAATCTCTGTTGAAATGACCTCGAGTCGTTGCCCAAGGGATTCAATGGGTGTCATATTCATTGATGGGTCAGGGAAGGAGGATTGTGAATATTCCTTAGTGGTTCAAAACGTTATTAAGGTAATTGTGGGTGGTTCACGAGGTGGTGGTTGAGAAAGTTCGTGGAGGGCAGGCATCTATTTATGTTCATGACTTCCGTCGTCGAGTCTAACCGAAAGACGAATAGCTACACGTGATGGTGAATGCCGCATCTAGTAACCGCAAGAGCAGTAAAACAAATCCGCCCCCCCACATCATCTTCGCATCCTTGGGATTCCTGGTCGTCCACCTCTAGTGTTGCATCAAGGTACAGTATGAGCCGACATGGCATCTCCATTCACAGCAACCCCAGCGTGTCACTAGCCCTGCATTGCATTTATAAACCTCCCACCAGAGTGCAGGACTTCTCCCACCAGAGTGCAGGGATTCTCCCACCATAGGAACTAGACAATTGCATCACGGTTGCAACTGGAAACAGTCCAATTGCAGAAACTTGTAAGTACAACGGTTCCCTTACGCCAGTATTCCCCAGTTACAGCACAACTAAGCGCTCCCCTTACCGTGTCTGATTATTATTGACTTTTCTGAGCACAGGGATGAGCTTGTATCTACACTTTGTATACAGCCTCATACTGGTCACAGCCAAACTGTAGATACTTGTAAGTACTTCGGCTCCCCCGGTCCTATCACTTACATTCTCTGCGGACACAAGTGAACGACATACCGTGGTTAACCTTTACTAACCTCGTTCCACAACACCGTATCTTCTTCCACCATGACCTCTTTACAAGACAACGGCAGCGCAGGTACCACCCACAACAGCCTCCTTCAAGTTCCGCTTCTAACGACCAGCTCGAAGCCTCCATTTTAACCAACCAAGACCTCTCTTCCTTAGAAGCACATAACTCAATCGAACCGATAAGATGGCGAGCCTTCTTCCGAAATTACACATTCTCTCCGCCTATTCCCAAGTCTAACCCACCATCCAGCTCAAGGATACCGAGGACAACGGCAGGAATCAACAAAAGAAGGCCCAGGAAGTGTTCACTTTAAAGACGTACACCAACCGAATAGCCCTAGTCCCATTGTTCTTTTCGAATACCAAAGGTAATTTTTGCAAGGCTCTCAGTGACGAGAAATCCATTGTCATTGGAGAAACCACATGCAGCCCGTCTGTAGTTTCGACAACCCGCCCGACTACCTGGCCAAGGTAGTCCTGGGACCAAAACCAAATGGTCTACTCCACCTCTACTTCAGCATGGGCAGCGGCCCGAAGCCACCAACCCACCTTAAGGTGTTCAACGAGGTCAAGAAGCAAGACACGGCAATCAAGGACTAGGAGGTCTCAGTCTGACATACGCAATCGGTCTCGGCGACGGAGAATCTCCCTTTTCGACTGCAACCTGGTTCCGGTCCGTGTCGACTTTTTCTTGATCTTGCAAGTTCCAATTTACGTTACCCATATTCGTACCGGGTCATCTCCAATTAGCGTTTCGGTTGGAAGTCAGGCATTTAGGCACTGGTATCAGAGCTGGATACCTATATTGCATTTGAGCTTCATCAAGCTCTATCCCAATCTGCATTAACCTCCCCTTTTTGTCCTTGGGTGTTTTCTTCTCTTTGCTTTCTGGTATACCTTGGCACTATATATGTACTTAGAGGAGGTCTGCAGTAAGAACAAATAACACATACTATATCTTTATACGAAGTTGTGATATACTGTTTGTGTAAGGAAATGTTAATGATGTCTTTCCCAGCCTAGATTCTCTTTCATGTCTTTCCCTCCCTTTCTTCCCCTTTCCACCCTTCCTGTCCACACCCAACCCCGATCGAGGCAGGCGCCAGGAAGTCCGTATCTCTTTCCCCTCTCTGCTTTCCCCCTCGGCTTCCTCCGTATCATACCTATCTGCCCCAACGTCAAGGCAGTCAGCCAACTACCCCAATCTTCTCCCCCTCCCCTTTCTGGTACAAACTGCCCTTAAAACTTCACCCCATCACCACTCTTACTATATTAACTACCCCGTACCTACAGATACTCTAAATTTCGCCCAACTCCACCTACATAGCCGTTCTATTCATTCTTCTATCCATATGAACAACCCCCTTATCTTATTCCTAGCACAGATTGCATCCCCAACCGACCCTATCAGTTGCACCATTTCGACTTACTAACCACCCGCCCACCTACCAGCAGCCAGCTATTCCATCCGTACCATTTCCACCATTTCCCTTCTCCCCAACCAAACTGCTAACCGAATTCCCTAGCATTCCCCCCATATTCTCCCTACCTTCCTCACAACGCCATTCAAACCCCACATCCCCAACCCTTCCCTCCCCAGTCTTTCAATAGACCCCTTCCACATCCCACTCCCTCCTGAGTACAACACTTCTCGCTGCTTACAGAAACTATATGGGCAGAATCCAGAAACAAAGGTCTGGACAATGTCAACCATGGGGCCCTTAGTTGTTTATGTATTTGTATGTGTGAGGTTACGGCCTAGTAATTCACAATTCTGGCCGTCGTTTGGGCTTCTGTATGATGGCATGGTGTGATATAATGTGCTGGTGATGGGAGCATTGGGCATTGATTGGAGGGATAGAGGGTTGTGTGGGTTGGTGTCAGATACCGGAGATGGGGAGAGAGGATGGGATATACTAAATTCCCGTAGGTTGACGTAATACCGAATCTCTATATTGCTATGGTATTTGTCCTGTGTATTTTCCCGATGATGGTATGAAGTGTTGTTCGAGCGGCCTCGTCCATGTCGACAACGACAATATCCTCACCCTATCCTGGCCCACTGTAAGGTCAGTATTGACTGAACCCCTTCTGTATTCCTGCCCGTATCATCCTTACGATAGCATAATACTATGCCAGACGAGCAACTCCCATGGATAAAGAACTTCCCCCCTGTGAAACCATTCCATCCTACCAACTCTCCTACCCTCCAATCCAGGTAGATATTACTCACACTATCACAACTAATGATTACTTAACACGGAAAAACTCGTCCAGGGTACGGGCTTCCCTTTGGAAGTATCTCAGTGGTTAACAATTGCAGAAGAATCATCTTGAAAGGGCTTAAAAGAAGACGAAGAAGCGAGAATTCAAGTAAACCACAAACAGGCCACTCATAGAGACACTAGAGCAGACTCAAACAGTCACAAGGGACAATTCAAACTCTCCCCCCCAAAAAGGAAAATCTCTGAAAACATCATATTCCGTTCTAGTGGGTATCGAATAGTCCTATCTATCACGACCACACGATCCCCACAACACCTTTTCTGAACTCCAGGTCAGACCCAGGGTGTGGACATCCGTGGCTATCCCATGTTCTTCCTTCCCTATGGTATTTTGAACGCCGCGCAATAAACATTCCCTGGAACCCAAAAAGCGCCGACAAAAAAAATGCAAAACCCACAGGGGAAGCTCCCCCAGCTATGCAAATAATATGAATAGAGAATAAGGGTATTAAAAAGGAAACTTCTCTTGCGGATTGGACCGTAAATCGTCATAGCGGGAATCACATAACAACACACTCCCGATCCGGTCTTTTATGCTTCTTCTCCTCAGCGCTCTTCTTGTCACTCTTCTTCTTCTCCTTGCCTTTCTTGCTCTTCGATCTTCCAATCCCGTTTGACAAAGCTTTGACAGGAGAAGAGGTCCCTGTACCGTCGTTGGACCCGTCAACGACTTCATTGACGGTGATGAGGAGATCTTCTGAGTCCGCAGCATCTGCGTTCTGCGTGTTCTGGAGCTTGTCTTTGCTTGCCCTACCTGTGAGGCGTGACATGGTTAGAGAAAGTCGGCTTTCGCCGCTTTGGCTGGTCGGACGGCTCTTGTTACCGCCCATCCAATTCTTGGAGTTGCGCCTCGACGAAAAGAAACCCCCTTTCTGTTCTTCAGGAGTAGCGGGTCCAGCGCGGCCTCTTGATCCACTTTGCAAGCCTGTTGCCATTTCTTCCAGGATGGCGCTGCTCTCCTGGTTACTCGACATGCTGGTACGGCCGGTCTGTCCATCCGAGTTTACAGTATCTACCTTCAGCAAAGTACTAGGGCCTGCGACTCTGATGACAGTATTAGGATTGATAATGTCAACTGAAGCAAGAGTCTCTCTGGACGGATCAACTGTAGGAACATCAGCCGAAGTAAGAGTCTCCCCAGACGGATCAATGATAGGCGCTTCTGAATGCGCTACCGACTGCGCTTCGTCGTAAGTTGGCGGATTTCCTCTGGCCAATTCCTCATCAATCGGCTGAACTTGGTAAAATAATAGGTAGGGTGATTCCTCTTTCAAGGCTTGTTTCATATCCACCTTGGTGACACGCTCTTGGGCCAAGTCATCGAACCGTAGCCATTCGGCATCGTCCGAGTGATTGTGTGGGCTGTCGGATCGTGAATCGGCAGGTAAATTCGCGCGAATTAGAGCGATGTAGTGGCCTGAGTCTACAGACACGCCCCGGTGACAGACGACGGACTGTAGAACGAGTTTGAAGTTGCCAAACAGCGGCCCCTCCTCGTCCATACTGTCGTCTGCGACGAAATGGGGTAATCCAATCTCGAGAGGAATGTCTATGTAAGTATCGAGACGTTTCGGCGTGCCATCTGGAAGCATCAAATATCGTTTGAGGCAAATTCCAAGCATAGGACGCTTTGCTGCAAAGTGTGCCGCCACCTGGTCATCCGATTGGGGAATTTTATCGGCATTATACCAAGCTGGGGCTACAGATTAATTAGAGCACTGAGGTAAAAAGGGTGCAGACATACGTATTAAGCTGAAAAACTGCCAAGCGGGCATTAAAACTTCTTTCCGGAGGGATGGGGACCGGGCACGTCCAGCGGAGCTATGCTCCAGCATTTCATCCAACGTCTGCTTCTCGTCAAAGCCGTGCTTACTTGATTTCCGGGGTCCGATGTATCTCTCGCTGAAGATGCTATCCGCACGACGGCGGCCTTCGATAGGCCGGACTGGTATTTCGGGTGTAAGTTGCTTGGTCGGGGTCAAAGCGGTCGGCGACTCTGCCACTTCAACCGTTTCAATATGCAGAACCTCGGCCTTTTCTGTGTCTGGGGTGTGTATACTGCTTGACGTATTCTGGCGAGACTTGAGCGTGTTTTGTCGCCGAAGATGTCTTTTGACCTCTACTCTGTTGTTGAAGTAGTTCTCGAGGCAATCCTCCAGAGTGATAAGTTTCCCAGGTTCGTTTTCACCGGGTATAGCCACTTCGAGCAAGCGCTCGTTTACGAATTTGTGATCATCATTTTTATCCTCTTTCCCAGTATGGTAGATATCCACCTTGAGGGTGAGTAGAGGCAAGTCCAATGCCCCTGTTATAAACGTAAATGCTTCGGAGGCGTCTTGCTGGCGTACTTCAGTCGCTTCCTCCCAGCCACACTTGCCTAGAGCATCTTGCAAATGCTTCATCTGGGGTTGGTGCGGATTAGCTGAAGTGATGTATGTGATGAATATCGAACCTACAAGGTCCACAGTAATGAGTTTGCCGCTCCGCAACAAATTAACCCATAATCGCAGTATGCCAGCGAGTTCGTTCCGGGCCTCGTTGTTCGAGTTGTCGAACAGCATGCCTTCGAAGCTATCCAGCCTCGCGAACATGGCAAATAATAAAGCGTCCAGATAGCACGTAACGGCATTCCTGTTTTCGGCACCTAACAATCTCACATTGGGATCGAAGTCCCTCAATAACCCGTCGAAAGATTCCGCAGCAAGTACTAGCATCTCAAACGCGGTGTCTAAGTCATTTGGATATTTAGAGATTGCATAGTGCGCTTGTTTCTCCCCGAATTTTGTAATTCCTGCTTCTTCGAGCCGCTGGACTAGTGCTTGTACCTGGAAATCTTCAGTAATTTATTACCTGTATCCATATTCCATCAGCTCACCTTCTTCTCCTCATCCTTTTCTCTTATTTTCAACTCCTCGTTGGTAAGGATCTTGTATAGGTCCGACGGAACGGGCTGGGACTGCGATTTAATATAGTCAGATGAATCCAGAGTGGAACATATATCGGAGAATGGCGTAGAGTCTGCGCCCGTTGATTTTCTTCGTAGAAACTGAAACCCGTCTTCATGGGAGGGAAGGAAAAAGGTTGGCAGTTTCTGGTACAGGCTCCGAAAACTGCCTGCTCGCTGGTGAAGACGAGTAGGTGTCTCCTGGAAATCTGTGCCGTCTACGAAGAGGAACACACCGGGTGAACTAGACGATGAATGGAAGAGGGGGGACTGTACTTTACTGCGAGAGCCTTTCGACAACCGTTTATCGCTGTGCTTGTCGCGGCGACTTAGAAATCTGGAGACGCCGTTCATGATGGATGTTGTCGCGTTTGGCGAAGACATCCATCCGGTAGTGGTGAATTGGGCCGCAGAGTGTTGAGGCGGCCAAATAGTTCTGTAGGCAACGGGGTAGGATGGTTGTTCGGGAGCTTATTTATGGTTTGCGGACTGGGGTAAGGTGTGTCGTCAAAGTTTGAAAGGTAGATGGGAGATAGAATAGAGTGGAAGCTAGAGGTAGGTTGAAGCTCTGGTGAGGCGTGAATGGAGGCGAGGTGGTCAAGATGAGCGAGATGGGTGGTTGGGCAAATTGTTTTGCAGCAACGTCTGGAGGTGGTTTGGGGTTGAAAGGTGACAGAGAGACATGGAGAGGCTGGAGGGGTCCAGGGCTGCCCGAGTCATTGGTGGGGGTGAGCCGGGCCCATGGTTGGGCTTCATGGGTCCCTTGAAACTCCAGACGGAGCTTGGCGCGCGGATATCCGATGCGTCGCTCGCTGGTCCGCAAAATTTACGAACCATCATCACTCGGTACAACCTGATATACAATCATCCCTCTACAGACAATGGCACTCCGCGAACTGCCATTGAGGGCTTTCTCCGCCGTTTGTAGAGATTTACGGCCGGTTGTACCGTCTCTGAGGTCCTCTGCGCGCCGCAATGCCTCTACTGATGCTGTTCAAGAACTCGAATCGTCTTCCTCCCTAACGGTTCCTCCTCCGTCCCAAGACGTAGCGAAAGGCTTTGATCCCGTCGCTCAAAGTAAGGCACGAGATGGGAAGCTCCCTTCAAGCAGGTTAGAGATTCATGCTCTCAGGGAAGGTCGCGTCTAATTTGGAATCTCAGATATCAATTCAAATCTCCAAAGTACTATCGGGGTCCGCTCCATCCCCATCAGCCCCCCCCAGAATCAGACCCTTCGTCGCGTCTTTTCCAGCCCGGCCCATTCAGTTTACCTCCCCTCGAACAAACATACCAGAGCACAATCGCGCCGGATCTCCTCGCACTGACTTATGTTCATCTGCCCCCTGGATTCAGGTCACCTGTGAAGGAAGTTAAAGGACAGCGGCTACGCGAATGGACTGGAGACTCGCCATACTACAAGAATCGACCGCTCCGCCCTCCTCGAGGTGGCGGCCATTTGAGTCTTCTCACCCCACCGCGGACGTTCCGCAACGTCCCCAAGATTACGAAGGTCACCGTACATTCCATGGTGAAAGAAGCAATGGAGAATAGTGGTTATATCGCCGTTGCGGGCATGGTATTACAGGCCATCACGAATGTCCGTAGCATACCACATCAAGCAAGGCATAATGTTACTGGATGGGGTCTACGCTCAGGCAAGACCATCTCTGTAACTGCGGATGTGGAAAGAGAGGACGCCTATCATTTCCTAGGCAAGTTGGTGAACATCGTTCTGCCACGGATAAAAGAATGGAAAGGAGTAAAGGGATCGTCCGGAGACGACAGCGGCAATATTACCTTTGGTCTTGAACCGGATCAGGTTGCCTTGTTTCCTGAAGTCGAGGTCAACTATGATTCGTAAGTTGCCGGACATCCGTTGGATATTCATTTTGCTAATGCATTTTAGGTACCCTCCTAAGATGATACCCGGTTGTCACATTACCATCCACACCTCTGCGACTAACGACAGAGACGCAAGGCTGCTTCTTCAGTCAATAGGGCTTCCATTCTATGGCAAATATATTAACTAAACTAGACGGGAAAGCTTCCGCTGTAGGGAGCTGCCGGAGTTGGGGTTGTACCGTAAAGCCGAGGCTTTCTTGCAAGCACTGCACAGTTGTGATCCGAGTTGGTGTGAGTTGGTGTGAGTTGATGAGAATTGGTGAGAGACGCTCCCATCAGGCCACTGCATGCAAGTCCAACTAGGGTATAGTGACGTCTTTGAAGCTACTTTGAGCAATTGCAAGCTGTACAGCTTCATGGCAAGTTCTTAGGATTATGCTCTTCACGCTTCCGGCCTGTTCAGTCCTTGCTGTATGTATATTTTCTGTACAATATGTAAACTTAGCCCGCTGCATAAACAGCCAGTGCGTTGTAGTGACTCGAGCGTCTTGAATGGGAATACCCTTTACTCGTTTTTTATTGCTTTTCTCTCTTATCTCTTCGTTCCATCCATACTCAGAGGTGGCCTCTAGGCAACTGCCGAATAGAGAAGGAGAAGAGAGGGGAACGTACGGTCCGTGCGCCAACGTCCTCCTTTCTTGATTGTCCACCTTCCCTACATTCTACTCTCCAGTATTTCCAATCCCTTACAAAGCGCCTGGCATCCTGACGGGGGATGCTGCCCGTTCCCTCTTACCTGCAGACGTTGGAGGCAATATCGTTCATAGCCTATCGGCTTTTACGGTTCCATCCGGACAAATCTCAAGGCACCAATCCACTCCTCTCCTCCAATATTCCGGCCGTTTACCAGTACGAAGAGCATCACACATATTCTCGGGGGTTCTCCAGGTCGGAGTATAGCCATGAACAGACCCTCATGCATAGCTGTAGGATCCCTGGACCCATAGATCTTGCAGCATATCGCAGGCTTCCCCAGTTTCTGAAAAAGCCGGTATACTCTTACTCCGGCCAGCCCCAAGAAATATTCCACCCACCGTGGTGCAAGCTCGCCGCTTCTCCGCGCCACTTTGTTTGCTTCTCGTATCCGAGACAAGACGGTTACACTTTTTCGCTTGCCTACCTGTCTGGATAATATATTCAGTATTTGTGGCGCACGTCTAGCACCTGACGGCAAATTAACGAAATTATTTGCGATGGGAACCCAACCAGCTAACTTAGGCAGCGCCAACTTTCAGGATTATCCGCTTGTCTTTGTCTGCAACAACAGAGCTGTTGGAAGGGGAAGGTTGGGACTGTCCGTGATATCTCTCACGCTATACCTCATACGGCAGCTATTCTTTGACAGCATTCCCAAAATCGACGTCTCCTCCCGTACAAGACATCTGTTTCATTTAATTTCTCGACTGAACCCTAGGAAGGCCTGTCATGCGTTCCGACGCCACTAATTTACAAGGCGGTCCTGCGTGACTGGTGAATAATAATCTGCATCTGCTCTGTCGTGGTGGAGTGAATTGAATAAAGAAACGTCAAGAAACCCAGTGGATTGGTGAGTACTATCACTAAGATTGTAAGGGCTGATATATATAAGGCATCCTACCCACATTCCTGGTCCTTTCCCACTCTTGAACAAACTTCTGTTTATCAACATAGCTCCTCCAATATCAACATCAATATGTTCCCCAACTCGATCCTTGCTCTCGCCAGTGTGGCCATTGTAGCTGTCAACGCTGCTCCGTTCAAGCCACCCTTCTCTAAAGAGTGCACTAACATTTCTTTGAACAGCTACTGGCTTGTCGGGGATTGCCTAGCCTCGACCTCCACCGGCTCTCACCGAGAGCGGAGCTCCGTCTATCTTCCGGACAAAATCACGAACCACAATGGCAATCTGGAGGTAAGTGGGCTATAGATTGAGTTAGACTTCATTACTGACACAGTCTATTAGTGGAAGCTTGAGTATGGACTACCGCCCCTATTTCTAAACCTTTATCAAGGAGCTAACCTGGTGACAATTTAGCGGAGACTTTGCCAGTAGTTGTAAAGACTGCACGCTTAATGGCACGACCCTCAACTGCAACTGCCGCTCTCCTTGGTCCAGCCAACTCCAGGTGGCTCAGCTGAATCTCGGTATGTTTTGAAGCATCCTGGCCCGCTTGTGTCTCCTACGCCCCTTCTACTGTCTAATTTTTCTGACTTTTCAATCTGACCAATACAAACAGAGGAACACCTCGCCAACTACGCCGGTTTCCTGCTCTCCGACCTAGATGGCACGCCATCCCACCCAAAGCAACACGGTCCCTACCCCGTCCCCACCGACTTCAGCTACACCTTTGTAATGGGCAACACCACCTGCTGGGGCTCCGACTGCTACAACGTCCCAGACACCATTCCAGGTCCCCCGTGCGCCGGCGGTTTCAGCGTCCAGAGCGTCCCTAAGACCTGCCACAAGTTCCACTGGCCCATTGCCGGTGACTATTGGGCTGGGTTCCAGACGGCCAGCTTGAACAGCGCAAGCAAGGCTTGGGAGGTGCTGGTTTACGACAACTTGGATTGCGCCGGCTTTGCGTTGAAGATTATTGGGCCCCAGGATGAGGGCAAGTGCGTATCGTTTGCATTTGGAAGGAAAGCGGTTAGCATGACGATTAGGCCGTTGTGGAATGCGGATCCTTAGGTTGATTCAGGTCAAGCCGGGGGAACGAGAGGAGTTCATCAGCCTAACGCTGTTGCAACTCCTTCACAAAAACGACCCGATATGGATCGGATTCGGTATACCTGGCGTTAAGGTTGGGACCGGATATCACAACACATCTCTAAACTGAGATGTGGATGCTTCTCTTTCATGCAAATGCTACCCATGAACATCAACCATTGCGCAATTGAAGGTGGTTGTGCTATAGCTTGTGATATAGGTCGTAAGCAAGCCATGTGGTTTCCGATCCCGTATTCCACTATTTGTCCAACGCTGTCAAACCACCTCCTACACGCCTATAACACATATACCCAGTTCGATGACGCTCTTTACAAAAGGGTTCGGAGTGGGGTTCCGAGTCTGAATCGGGAAGGGGTACAAGTTGATGAGGCTGTTGTTGGCGACTTGTAGCTGGGAGAGTGGTGCAAGTACTCTCCGTATCCGTACTTTGTACACACATGTCGTCTTGAAGATATATCTGAGAACTTTTGCTGCACGGTAAGTCTCATTCCCCGAAAAGAGATTCAACTCTCTCTTTTGGACTTCCCAATCATAGCAGGCATACTTTCAATGGTCTTTCTTCCACAGTGATCTATTCCGTACGGGGTAGTCGGACGTCGCTAGATCCCCCACAGGGGATCAACTAGATGTCCACCTGGTGCAGACAAGTCGACGAGCTCCCATGATATAATATGGTATTTTTAGATAGGTCGTTCTGAAATTGATGGAATAATTTCTTGTTTTGTTGGGGAAGCGGATGATTGATGATGCCGGTGACGGGCGTTTCAAGGTATTTTGAGGTTCGCGCTACGTCGACGACCAGCCACCCCGCGACGATCCTGCCAGCCATCTTCTCCTGCCACCAAACAAAAATTCCCCACCACGCACAAAATACCTATTCACGACTCTCGCGACTCTGCATCTGTTCATTACTTTCGTTCTCCACTTTTCACAATTTGACTTTCTTTACATCAACTGATTCTACTGCGACCTGGCCTTTTGGACTTCAGTTGTTTCCTTTATCGGCGTTGATTCTCGAAACACCACCAACAAGGACTCCCCGGGAAACGTACCATATATTTCAGAGGTAATCGTTTCGCACCTAGACATCCCAACTACTGAACTCTTCTACGACGCTTGAGGGTAAAGGACAGACACGAAGGATTGCTAAACAGGGCAAATTTCCGGAGTGCATTCTTTGGTTCCTTCGGGAGAATGTATGCAGCAACCCGTGCACGAGGAATCTCAGTTCCGCACCTTGAACAACCCCAACAAGCCGCCGCATCACCACCTTCTCATGCGACACACTGTTCCTTGCGAGTTGGTGGACGAGGAGACAGACAGACCGATCTTCACCCGCTGAAGCAGAACCCGCTGAAGCAGAACCTGCCTTCCGCCACAGAGTCGTTCAATGAGCCTTCTGGCTTCGACGACATCCCCCTCGCAGCACCTCCTTCCGCCCTCACTTCCAGACCTACCCATTACGACCCGCACGACCCTTCCTCTCCTCCTCTCGATGCTTATACTCCCTCGGGACACCAACGATCGTTAACCGGATCCTTCTTCGAAAACTGCAGACCGTTAGTCAACAGAGCTACCTCTACTCTTCAACAACATACTTCCAAAGCATCTTTCCACTCGCCCACGAAATCTCTGGCAAGCTTCATACCTTCAAGAAATACACTTGAGAGTACAGCTTCACAACCCAAGATCAGAGCAGGTGCAAAAGTACTGAGTGGCTGGTTTAACGGCTCTTCTGCTCCAGTTGCTTTAGGTGTTGGTACACATACTGAGGAAGACTCAGATTCAGGCTCGGAAGATTACGATTCAGAAGACGGGGAAACGGGCAATACCATGGCCGGAATCTTCACCAGGGCATCGGCCCTTACCCGCTCAGCGACTGCGGCTACTATTAACGATACCCCGCAGGTTCCCCCGAAGCCAACCCACGCCCCACCAGCAAGCAGCAAATTCGCCTGGCTCCTTAATACCCAGAAATCCTCGTCCGCCTCCGCTCCTCAATCGCAGCCCTCTCCAACATATCACAACCCCTCCGACGAACTCCTAAACCTCAACATCACTCAGGCTCTCTTTCCCTATGGCCCTGTCGATCCTCTCGCACCCTCCTCCTTCCACGACCTCCTATCAACCGCGGAAAGGCTTCTTACACGTTATCAAAACTCCTACCGAACCCTTTCCACCGCCCTAGGTGACGCTAGAGCCGAACAAAGTGCTCAGGACGATGAGCTTGATGAAGCAGAAACACGGGTCCGACACTTGAAGATGCAATTAGAAACAATGGCAGCAAGAGCAACCGAACAGGACGCTCAGATGCAGCAATTAAAAGGAGAACTAGCCATTGAGCGACACCGGAGAAAGGACGAGGAAGAAGCCAGGAAAAACAGTCTCGCTCTGATCAGAGGCCCAGCATGCGCGCATCTTCCTTCAGGCCTGCGCGTAAAAAGTCTGGAAACACCCATGCGACGGAAACGCGTCTCGAATTCCGAAGTCTCAGTCGACTCTGGTTTCGAGTCCGAATGCGACTCCGAAGCCGCGAGTATCTTTTCCCGGGCCAACGGCGCGCTGAGTCCTACCGACACTGTTCCTTCCTCGGTGGCTTCGGAAATGGAAATGACGCCGAGTCCTATGGAAAAGAGACCGATGCCGTTGCAGCGGACGAGCACATATGAGAAGGTGTTGCGTAAGAGTGTTGATTTTGAAGGGGGGTGGGGGTGTGGGAATTGTGAAGGAGGGGTGCAGAGTAGTGTTTGGGGACGGTTGGCCAGAGAACGTGAAGAAAATAGTCAATTGAAGAGGAGGGTTCAAGTTCTAGAGGACGCGGTTCACGGGGCGCTGGATGTTGTTGATGGGCCTTGGGGCCTGTGAGGGTTTGATACCAGAGTGGTTGTAGGATTTTTATTTTCGAGATTGCATTATACCAAGAAGTATTTCGGACTGAGTTTCTGCTGGCATTTGAATTGGAATTGCAGACTTCGGCGGCATCATAGGGGCATGGAACGCTTAGGACTCTATTTAGACTTGCTCATTATCTTATATTCTTAACCAGAACGAATCTCATCAAGAATGTATGCAGATTCATTTTCCACTCTTTACACTGGCATTGCCTATTTCATATTTCACCGATGTCTCAAACAGGTAACAACACGTGGATGGCTAATTTACAAGATATAACCGACGTACTCGCGCAAAACCAAGATGCCTAGCACTAGGGCTTTTAGTATACTGGTTCAGCCAATGCATACCTTGATGTTAATCCGCACGGTTAATAATAACCCTACTTGTAGCTAGGGCAGGCCAACACATTTCCGCGGTATATATTGTAGATAAGTAGTCCGTAGCTAGGTAATGCTCTTTAATCATTGTCACTCTTTTTTTAATCAGTGCACTGCTGAGTTCCTTTCACTCTTTGTTACGTAATCATTCACTCGTTCAGCCATATCCCATCATGTCTCTCTCACTCATCCATCTTTTTTCCCTCGCCCTATGCACCCTTCCCACCCTCGCAGCCGTCGGTGACATAAATTGCCGCTACACCGCTCAACTCACTCCCGCCCAACTCCGTGACTCTCCTGATCCATGCTCCTGGCTCGCAAACAAGTATGGTATCTCGATCTCCAAGTTCTTTATGTTGAATCCAGAGTTGAGTAATAGTTGTGAGGAGGTGAGAGAAGAGGTGGAGTATTGCGTTGCTGGGTGTGAGTGTATATCTTCTTTATTACTTTTGGTCCCCGTGAGATTGGAGATAGGGAGAGCGAGAATTTTGGTAGGGGAGAAATAGGAAATTGGAGTTGATGACTAATGAATGGGTACAGTTCTCGAAGAACTACTTTCTACGAATGGTTTCTGTGGGCCGGAGTGGAAAAATGCGAGTTGTGTAGGCACAGATTTTGGGCAGTGCTGTAATGGGGAGACTTGGAAGTGTGGTGAGACGCGGTAAGTCCCCCTTTACTTTCCTTCTTTTCTCTTTTTCTTTCTTCCTCCCCTTCCCTCCTTCTTCCTCTACCTCTTCCCCAGGGAGTTTCTTCCCCTTGCTCCCCTCCTCCCCCGCCTATTCCTACTCTCTTCCTTACCCATCCGTCCAACCCCGCAATCTTTTCTCTTCCCAACCAACGCCCTCCTAGCGCGGACTGCACACCCCCCGTCTGCTACTCCGGCGCCTGTATCCGCGACTTTGGACCCCCCGGCACACGCACTGTCCCTGGGGGCCTTATCATTGTTTTGCCGACCTCAGAATGGGACGGTGAAGAAATGAGTTCTTCATCGCCTGGCGTGGTTCCGAGTACGACGGCTGTTGAGGCGGAAAGTACAGTAACGAGGGAAGGGGATAGGGGAAAGGCGACGACGACGGTGGCTTCGCAGAGGAGTGGCGTTGATGAAGCGGCAAGCACGGGTGCTGGGGAGAAGACAACCAGTGGGTCACAGACAAGTGATCAAAGTGCTGGGGGCACCACCAAAACGGCTTCGAGTGCGACGCCCGTTGCTACTGGGATGGCGGTGAAAAAGGGTTATTTGGATGGAGGGTTGCTTGCTATGGGTGTGTTGGCCGCAGGAATTTGGTGAAGAGGTTATGATATTAAGGTTACGGATAAGGGGGTTGGAGAAGAGAGGAGAATATCCGTTTTTAAAATACTTTTTCTTCCTCATCTTCTTTAATTTTTTTTTTGTATAACTGGATTCGAAGGGGTTATGATTGGAAGGGAAACAGGAGGAATTAATATTTCAGAATTCGTTACTTCTGTTAACTTATTCATAGGTGGTTGAGGTATTGACTGGCGCTTTTGATTGGCTGACTTATCACATATGTGATCATGGTGTTAAAGATATCTAAAAGGATTATGAAGCAAAACTAAAATTTCCGAAGTCCAAAAACCAAAATTTTCACATCACCGACAGCAATGTACCACTCTACACCACGCAGGAGTGTGCTCGATGTGGGAAATATCCATCGAATTGTCATCGACGAAGGTCGTAATGGTGGTCATATTGGCAGTCGATTTCTAGGTGGATTCTGGGAACAGGTCCACTGGGATTAGTTTGCAGGTTAGTTCTGGAGCTCCTGCTTCAGCAGATTCCTCGTCTGCCTAGGGATTCTGAAGCAACCGGAAGTGCTTAAATAGCGATATTATCGCAGTGTAATTGCGCGGTTGTGCGGACATGAGTTGATTTCATTTATTCTGACGCATATCGCACGGAGAATGGAAGTCCTTCGCCGGCTTTGCGTGCCTGGAGGATAGACTATCTGCTTGAGATATAGTAGTAGAATGGCATCTGGAGAGCCTTCTAGTTATGCGTACGGATATTTGACACTACTAGCTGTCCGTAGTCTGAAACTCAGGATTATGCCAAGATGAACATTGAACCCTATGACGGCTCTGGTTTGTTACCTATTTCGATTTCTATTTACAGGTCATATGGCTTGCTGTCTTACTAATTGATGAGTAAAGCTCGCCACCTGTCTTACTGTATAGTTCCTAGTTCTAGATCTTATACTCAAACCCCTTTATATGGCTTGCTATAATTCAACCCTTGATTCTCACTCACAAAGATACTGTTAGTGGATTGCTTGCTCGTCACGACCCCTATTTGGATAGTATCTAACGATCTGGAAAAGAATTCAAAATTTGTCGCGCTACAATCTTCGACAGAATCGATCGTCAATTAACCTAGCGTCATCCGGCCTTCCACGGTTGTGATCGCCAAAATACCAACCCGGGGCCGCAATTTCTACCTCATCGCAATAAAGAATCAATAACGTCATCGCTGTTTTGGCTACGCTGAATCTCGTATTACGCAAGTCGTCGAATCGCCTTTCGCTGCAGCGTCCAGAGCCATCGAAAATCCTTTGAATTCTTCGAATTCTCACTGATCCACATTTTGCAATTATGGCCCGAAGCTGGGCAAGGCTTGTCAGAAATATCAAACCTTTATATACTGTTTTAACCAACTTCAGCAATATGTGAGTTGTCCTAACAGTGTTACCTTCGATATATACAAGTACTTGAGCGATCTCGCGGTCGAAAATAGAGTGTGCAATTCGGGATTCTGCTTCAGACTATAGTAACGAATATCCAACAACGCTACTCTGGAGATATAATAACACGCATATACGAATAATCAAAAGTGGAAAGAAAGAAGCGTATTTTACGGTCGGAGTTCATGCATCGCTGTTGGCATAACGTCATAGAACATAACATATTCAGCCTCGCGAATGCAATACGGAACTAGAATGGTGATCCCAACAGCTTTCCACTTTACAACCAGAATGATTTACAGAATTCAAAGAGTAAGACTTCACTATTACGGAAGAAGCATTCAATCACGAAGGAGGTAACAGGCTAGTATATAAAAGGTCGATATATTCCGCTGCTTTGAAGCCATCAGTTCACAGATCCTCAGAACATTACCTAGCATCGGATATTTATACAACACCCCACAATATCTCTATAGACCAACTCTTTTCTCAACTCCAACTTTTCCTCCATCACCAACATGCGCTTCGCCACACTCCTCGCCCTCACCCTCACCGCTACTCTCGGCTATAGCGCTGCTGTGCCAAACGCTGCCGCCATATCAAAAGATAATCAACTTAATGGTTAGTAACTCTCGACACCCCTTATACCATAAACGCAATCCCTACCATATATATCTTCATCCTCGAGAATCCTACAAAAATTTATGATACTGACACTCTACAACACAGCCCGCAGCTGCGACTGCGAATGTCTATCCCACTGCAATGAAGACTGCGCCAATGGCTTCGCTCTGAACCCTATCGGACAAGGACTGTGCGGTCTTACGTGCGGTGATTCATGCGGTTGCGGACCGAATGAAGTATGTTGCACAAATGGACAAGTATGCTAGATAAGTGTAGAAGCTATGGGGATTACAGGGAGAATATGGCATAAGCAGGTATTCCAGACGTGGTCCTTTTTTGTTATATAGGGGCTTCTTTATATGGATATACTGTTCGAAATGGTCATTGGTTTAGATAGGAAAATCGACCAATGTTGTTTATCGTTCTCGTATCGAGGTAGTGCAATGACATGAAGCAGCAACGCTAGTCTCTCTTCAGTATTTTTCTCCTTGCTAATCTGCCCATAGAGCTTGACGAGCATTGAGCAGGCACTTGGTTGAATATATTCAAGCGCTTGGTGGTCAGTGTAAGTGTTAAATGGAGAGGTCTTCAGGTTGATAACCTATGCTCTCCATTCCCTAAGGTCTTGTATCACTACCATTATCTTTTTGTCATAAATCTCATATCGCATCTGCGCTGGATTCCTGGCCTTGGGGTAGGAGCTAAGAGGGCGCCAAGTGCCATCATCTTGCTTTTGACTGGGATACCTCCAAGGACCCCGTTACTGACATCTGTTTCTATCTTGGTAGGCTTGACGTGCTACTGAAACGCCGTTCAGAACAAGATCTTTGGCTTTTCGAAATGCTTCCAGTTATTCAACTCTTAAAGGTCGCCAACCATTCGTTGTAGCTTCACCTCTTGTTCTTATATCTAATTATGCCTTTATCTGCATTGCCATTCTTCCTAGGACAATACAAAAACTACTCACTAAGGCCCTCCCTCCGAGCAGTTTGGACCAGTGTTCTTCCACTGGGCTAACGTTTGCTTCTGATGCAGGGTCTCTAGAGGGAGACTTGTCCTGTAGCTGTCATTTTCCCGTTCTTTCTCATTTGAGCCCAAATATTCTGGGTCAACTTCGTATATAGGACACTGTTGGTACCCTCATCAGTAAAATTCTCATTATTTTGGAGACTCTAGGGGTCCAAGTTCTTATTCTCTATACGCTTTGGAAGTGGACGCTTCTCAGCGTAGTGACCGGTACCACGACAGTTATAGCACTTATTAGGAGCCAACGGTAGCCTTGCAGGTTAGGACGCAGCCGATAAGTTAATTGCGGGTTGTTCCGATGTGACAGACTGTGCGCCGACCAAGGTGTGAAATGGTTTCTGTTGTGAGGGGTCTACGCAGCAAGTCTGCAAGATGTAGGTTCTAACAAAGTTGTATTCAATGAAGTTTGTAAGAGACTTCCCCAAAAGAGAGATTGTTATAAGATTTCAGTATCAGGGAAACCACGTCCCGGCCTGATTCACTGAGATCGCCTGACTAGATGCCGAAGGATCTACCAGAGGGTTTTACATGGGCTCTAGTCCATTACATCTACTGTCAGGCGAGAGCCGATAGTCGATAAGGCAAGAGCCCTGCGGCCTTGAAACCCTGATCTATTGCGATCACGGATCTTCTGATTGAGTCATGTGCAGCTCCTCTTATCAGGTGAGCAATAGGTGCAGCAACCTCACAGCACTGTTTGAATGAATATGCAAGTTCTCTTCACCTTCCCCTCGGGCCTGCTCAGCTTGTTGAAGCGCTTGTTCACTTGTCTTCTGATGGAGGTCGTATCTGGCAGAACGTAAGTGCTCGTGGATATTGTCTTTGGAATGATGAATTGATTGTTATGCCTGCAGTCAAAGGAGTGACAAATATATATACATGAGATCATGTGATTTCAGGACTCAGGGTAGGAGCGGATACATATAGTAATGTTGTCATCACGTAGTTTGGCAAACCTACTAGAAGATTCTAGCATAGCAAAATTGACATTCCAACATTTTCGCCCTCTGTCAGAGCTCTTTAACTTCGTTCCGCCTATCATTTTTGCAGGCAAAGCCTACACACACTTATGGTAGAGATGCTCCTCATGAGTTTTCGATGCGATAACGCAGTCATCGACATACGCACGCATGAAATACCGAAAGTCCTTCTGAATTTCGTCCGAGATTCTCTGAACATAGGAGGGGTTGTTCTTGTAACCCATCATGGTTACCAGAAACCTTTCCAAGCCTCTATGGGTCACTACTGTGCACTTGTGACGGCCCTTCTGTGCTACCAAGAACATATAGAAACATGAAAGGGCGTCCATCACTGAGATGTACTTGCAGCCTGCGACCATCCCAATGATTTCTTTCTGGTCCGGGACTGGATACGAATCCGCAACCGTTGCTTTATTCAACCCCCGGATATCTGCGACAACTCTACCCTTCCGGATTGGCTTACCGTCCTCGTACACGACTCTCCAGGTCACGAAGACTGCGGAAGCGAAAGGTGTGGGTTCCTGGCTCCACTTCATTTTCTCTTGGGCGTGGAGCTTGTCAAACAACTCGTCTACGAGCTCTTTTTCCTTTAGGCCAAGAGGGTAGGGCTTGTGCGCAATCTTCCTTTTAGAGGATTTCCACTCCGAAGTGAGCGGGATCGTCATGTGCCTATCCGGGGGAACGTTTACCATTCGTCCAGTGTTCTTTAACAAGAGTGGAAACCTGGAAACTAGGCGCTGATAGCTATCGATTTCCGCTTTCGTACCGTAGAAATTTCTTGCGTCGGTCTTTACCTCGCTCTTGCCTGGGTCACTATTGTGTATAGCAGCAGTAAATTTTCTTGGGAGTTGATATCGAGGCTTGTCCGAGAGTTGGGCTAGAAGAGGTCTCTTCTCGTAGCCATAGAACACCTCTCATCCCATCCTGATCCGGATTCCCCGCGCTCGCTCTGCTCCTTGATTTACCTTCAGATCCTAATATCTAAGAATGAGGCCTGTTAGCTTCTCTGACTCTGAAAATCCATTACTGGTTGAGTTTGTCATGGATGGACATTGCTTAGGCTAAGAGAAGTTATAATTGTGCATCGAGAGGTGTGAAAGAAGAGTGGTTTATTCCGAGCTGGGAGCTAGGCTGTCAAAGTAGAAGTGTGAAGTCGAAGCTGTTGCCCGAAGAGCCTTTATATATAAAGGGAAGAGAACCTAGCTACCACACGGTCCTTTCCACGTCCTGGTCCTAGTTTCCAAGTGCGGCAGGCTGCGTAGCTGGTGAGTTCCTAACATGCTCCGCCTGAGCTCTGTGTCGCTTCCTCACTGATATCCTTTTATGCCAGCTTCTCTGTACCGGCTAGATACTAGCTTCCTCTCTAGGAAGATGTGCGTCTCTCTGCCTGTTTGAGTATTGGGTATGCGTTGAGTTATGGGGTCTTGAGTGAGAGTGCAGCATGAGAGGATTAGCCAGTTGATGTGTTTGCATTCTAGAGAGCTTATCAGAAGCAGAAGCTCTCGTATATATACATGAGCCAAGGGATCAAGGGGTAAAGGAGAGTGGAGACAATATAGCTAAAAGGAGTATATGGTTGACGTAAGACAAGAAGTAGAGAAGTTTATAGAAGATTCTAGGACGTAACAGTATGGAGGATAGCGCAGCTAGGAAGCTGGTCCCGGTTAAAGCTATGAGGGATGTAGTGGGACTGGGTGCGGTCTAAAGCCCTGCCTAAAATTGAACTCTAATACTGTTTCTGCTAGGTGATCCGGTATTGGGACTCAAGTTGAGGCGCTTTTCTGTCCCTTGTCCTTGTGGAACGTGATGAAAGTCGGAGATTCTCGAGACAGTGAGGGTTCATTCAGGGATCTCGGCCTTGAGATGAGGCTTAAGTTGATGTGATTGCAAGGTGGTGTCTGAGGTTCCGGCAATTAGGGATGCCGAATACGTTGCGGAAGAATCTGGGTTCTACGGAGATTAGGTTGTTGATGGTGCGTACGAGCTCAGATTTCTGAGAATCTTGGAGTCGTTGCAGAGGATGGTAAGTACTGGTACAAGTGTTGAAACCCTGTTCAGTCTCTGGTGCTATTCCAAGCGGGATGGGCTCTTCCGAGATGGATGGTGATCAGCTAGATACAGCTACCAATATCAGGGGTAGTTCCAGAGTATGATGTAAGTGTTGGTCCTCCTTTGATGTGCCCTGCTCTTCTCATTTGGTAGCCAGATTCGATAGACACTGGACGCGTCATATCGAACAAGGTACCAAATTAGTGCTCGATGTGTCAGTTTGTCTCCTCTTGGGATTGTTGGCGAAGAGTATAAGCTCTACAATTGTAAACCTTCAAATGAGCGATGGAAGGCTTTTTCATGTAGGCCATTTCGAATATTTTTTTCCAGCCAATAGTTCTTGTGGGAGTGCGATTGAGCAGATATCCGGCTGTTACATATATCTCTGATGCCAGTGCCATTGGAAGGTTTGCTGTAGTCCTCATTGCTCGAGCTCTGTCAATAAGGTTCTTACTACACCGTTCAGTCGAACCATTTTGTTCTTTTGTATGAGGTGGCCTGATCTGGAATTTGATTCCCTCTTGTTGACAGTAGGTTCGTACTGAACCATCTGTGAAACTATACCCTCTTTCGTCATCTGCCATGAGGAATATGACAGTAGAGTTGAACTCCCGCTTGATGGCTCGGTCCAGACGCGCGAGCGCAGTTAGCAGTGTCTCTCTGCTTTTCCTTGGAATGGTGTATACAAAGTTGAACTTCTTAAACAAGTCAAATCCATGGAAGACGTATTTGTGGCCGTTGTAGCTGATGCTGTCCAGCTTAATCAAATCGATAGCCACTGTCTCGAATGATCGAGATGCGCCTATTTCATGACCACTTCGACGAGAAATGATTTGGTGAGCTTTTTTCTGAAGGCATTCTTCGCAGTTGATTATTTTTCGTGCGTTTCCAGCTGGTGGTTCAATCCCTCGTACATTGGCAGCCAGGCGATCAATAGCTTCGCTACTCGCATGAGCCATTAACAAGTGAAGCTGAGGCATTGTGAAATTGAGAGGCTTTCCTGACATTTCTGAATACTGCGGCCGTCGATTGTTGACTTTGATGCAAGGTGTGGTGCTGACTGTTGAGTCACGGTTAGTTGTAGAGGTTGTGATCGATGTGCGACTAGCCAGTGGCCACCTAGCCGCGTTGAGTATGCCACAGTCTCAGAGGTTGACCCAGTAAGCTTGTAAAGTTTATTCCTGCCTGAATCGAAGTGGGCGTTTGACGATGAGAGCCGTGCAAGTGATATAAAGTTTGTGAAGAAGGAAGGGATTAGCATAACATGTTTTAGTGTCGTATGCTTGGTGCCTGTTGGTGTACGAAGGGGTATTGTGACTACCCCCCACGCTTCTATTTTTGCTTCAGATCCTCCAGCTAGTATAATATCCTCATCTATAGCTGGTGTTGTCCATCGGAATTCGGCTGGGTTGTTACAAATTGAATACCTGTGGCTGGATCAAGAGTCCATGAGTGGAGAAATGTATAGTTTGGCTGCAGTTGAGGACTGGAGGCTGATAAAAAGACTGCATAAGCTTCATGTAGAATCGTTGGTTGAAGAGGTTGGTCGGTGGCATCAATAATTATTGAATATGTGCCCTTGCTGGTGTCAAATGACTTCTTTGCCTTTTTATATCTCTAATTCTTTGCTTGTATCTTGTTCAACCTCCCTTGTTTGTCCTTGGCTTCATACTCTGCAACAATCTTAACTTTTTTAGGGTCTACGATGGATCCTTTCTGCCTGTTGGAAGGATCGATGTAAGGACATTTTCCCCAGTAATGAATGTCTCCGCATAGGCATGGCCTTGTAGCTTTGTCATGCTTGTCTTGTCGCTTCCTCTTGACGGTGACTCTTCGTTGTTGAGAGTAGCTCCGAAAGCACCTCTATGAAGATTGGCTTGGTTGATTTTATTATGCGACAGTATCGGATGAATTCAGCCAAGCCGGTGGAGTGTTTTGCGTTATCTGGAATTGGTTGTTGACGATTGGAGTTCCAGGCTGTTTCTGCTTTTAAGATTTGGAGTGTGATAGAAGCGGAGGAGGCAGAATCGATTTGCTTGATCACTCGAATGAGACCTTTGTGAGGCCTGAAGCCATGGACTTCTGGAAGATCCAGTTGTTTCGCACGGTCGTGTGCTACAAGAAAGGCGGTGCACCCATCTTCAATGTTCGAGCGGCGGGAATGGTTGATTTTGGCCGTTTCGTACGCTTTTTGGATGCTATACTCTCAGTCAGCTGTTGTCAGCGAGTAGCGTTCTTGGAGTAGCTTGAGTTGGTCGTAGACAGTGTTTTGGTCTTTGATAAGGTACAACAGGCCCTGACTGATCGTTTTAGTGATATGAACTGCAACTTGGCCTAGCTTGTCGTGAAGCCGGTCATATTTGTTGAGTTACAGGGTTTTGGGTGAGAGAAAGAGAGTGAGAGTGCAGCATGAGAGGATTGGCTAGTAGGTATGATTGCATTTTGGAGAGCTTATAGCAGGAGCAGAAACTCTCGTATTGTAAGAGGTATACGCAGCAAGGCTGCCAAAGGATAGATATAGGTTATAACAGAATGGTATTGCTAAGGAGTCTATGAAATTGCTGCGGGGCCTACATATAGTGTTCGCTTAGAGGCTAGCGCTTTCAGTTCCAGCCGAAGTTCTGCCATGAGACTAAACATTTGCTCAGCTTGGTGAATGAACGAAGGCACGTGACGAAGGCCTTTCACGGCTGAGTCTCATATACCTGGGCAATATCCCATTACACGTATATACACATAATTCAAGAGCATTCAAGAGCTTAAGGGGTAAAGGAGAGTGGAGACGGTATAGCTAAAAGTAGTATATGGTTGACGTAAGACAAGAGGTAGAGAAGTATATAGAAGATTCTAGGGCGTAAGAGGGGGAAGGAATGATGAATTACTGATTAACTTAGGAATGATAGGATTTTACGGCTTTTCAGAGCCATTAAACTCCACAAGAGGTCATTTCCATCAATAGACGCAACAACTAGATTATATCACCGAAGAAAGGCCCCTCACCGGTAAGCAAACTGCTCAGATTATTAGATACAGATTACTGTCTCTCATGACAAAGTATTCTGAGCGTATTGGCTACAACTTACATGGCACTTCCATCCTTTCTGAGCTCTTTCACACCACGCACCGTTCATCATTAGACACAAACTCAGATCTAAAAGGATCATGTCGACCGGTAAATGGTGTCTAAACTGCCATGCTTACCAGACTCAATCTTTCAATCTCATCATTGAATATTTGCTTCATCTGTTCGGCTGAGTATTTGCGAGAGGACCGCAGTGAATCGAAACTCTCTCAGGCTGATCGTGTCTCATTCTTTTCACACCCTCAATATACCATCCACCTATACTCCTCACATCTATCTTCTTCATACGTCAAATCTTACTCGTCATGCTTCCAATTTGAGCCATTATATGCATACTCTGGCTGCACGTGCAGGGGTTGATGCTTCTTTGATATTAATACCCGGCCAATCCCAAAGTGATGTCAATAAATCTATCACTCAAATTTGCGCAAACTAACTCGACGGTCCGGTATATTGTTTGCGCCCGTATATGCGTTGCAAGAGGTTAGTTGATTCAAGGACGGCATGGTCTTGTTTTGTATCCACTCCCGGACTACATAGAAAAACGGTCACACAGTATATATAGGGGTAAGAATTTCCGTTAGAAATAGGTTTCGATCAGATACCCCCATATGCAATGTATTTCCATACCTTTACACTCCTCAGTGCGGTCTTGCTGTTTGCAACAGTACGCGGAGGCGGATTTACGAACTTGACCGACGAAGACCGCCATAGGTACAACGAAGCCCGGAACTTGTCTGTGGGATATGTATGAGCGAGTGCTGCTGGCGTGTTTTCAACGTCACTGACCTGGTTCATTCTAGATGGTCTTCAATGGTTACACACTTCTTGATTTCTGGGGCCCTATGAGTATTCTGACCTCGGTGAGTTTAACCTTACAATTCAGAACATCATCTGAACCTTACAGCTCTCTGCCACCTACAATATGTCCCTCTCCATTATCGCCGATAAAGTTGGCCCTGTCACCTCCGCTTCTGTGCCCCACACTATGCCCGATGGCTCTATAGTCTCTACGGACAACCAGATCGTCTCAACTGTGATCGCCACTCACTCCCCCCAAAATGCGCCTCCCTTGGATTTACTATTTGTTCCGGGTGGATTCGGCAGCTGGAACATGGGCGCCGAACCTTGGATGGAAGATTTCATCAAGGCGCGCTTTAACGACACAGACTATATCGCGAGCGTGTGCAGCGGCTCTATGACTCTGGCAAGGGCTGGAGTGTTGAATGAGAAGCGAGCCACAACAAACAAATGGGGTTGGGCCTGGTTAACTGAAAAGAAACATGGTGAAAATGTGATATGGGTGCCAAGCGCGAGATGGGTTCAGGATGGCAAGATTTGGACCAGTTCAGGTGTTGCTGCTGGTATGGATATGACCTATGCGCTTTTGAGCTGGATGTATGGGTCGGAGAAGGTCGGAGACATGATGAACACGATGGAGCTGGCACCTCATACAAATGAGCATTGGGATCCGTATTCCGTAGTCCACAAGGTTCGTATTCGCTATATCTAGTTGAGTTAACGCTAATATGTAGTATGTAGGTTCCTGGAGCGGACACTTCTCGATCGCTCAAGGAACTGGTAGGTCCAGTTGGTTACAACTAAAAAGGGTCCTAGAAGAGTTCTTGTAAGCGTGTCAATGAAACCGGAACCAATATCCATGAATTAATCCATCTATTATATGTTGATCAGCTTCAGATGTTGTATGGAAGTTTTTAATTTTGCATCCGTTCACAAGAGAAATATGACAGTCTTTTTGTTAATTCTGCGAAATGTCAACTGAAAATACCAGACTTTGTCTAAGCCCACGTCATCTTTAAAATAGATAAAAAAAATAGGACGGATACGAAGTTACCAAGAGGCTTCAATTTATTATGACGATACGTTTTTGTTACTTCTTAGAATCTTCTATATACTTCTCTGCCTCTTGTCTTACGTCAACCATATACTCCTTTTGGCTATACCGTCTCCACTCTCCTTTACCCCTTGAGCTCTTGACTGCTCTTAGCTCATGTATATATACGAGAGATTCTGCTTCTGCTATAAGCTCTCCAGAATGCAATCACATCTACTGGCCAATCCTCTCATGCTGTACTCTCCCTCTCTTTCTCTCACCCAAGAGCCCATAACTCAACAGTTTCAAATCTGTACTTCTAAAGGGAGGAAGAGATAATAAGGATAGGAAATGTATGTGTAAGCAGAATGAGGTGAGAGCTGGGTAGTCAACAGGCTGTATTGTCCTTGTGATCATGTTCTGTGTTGTCCTCAGGTCTAATGAACCGTGAGTATATATACGTGTATTGTGTGCTGAGTCAGCAGCAAGTTGCTCCGGTCTCGGCTTACAGTATGTATTGTGTGTATCCTTGTGTATTTTTGTGTCTCTTCCAGTTGAGGTTTATGAGGGGTATTAAATACAGAACAGGGAGCCGAGGTTCATGTGGCTTTCTAGGCTAATATAATCAATGATGTCCCAGCTAGAGAAACTTCACATGTATTTACAATCCACCTGGCAGGTGGAAGCACCGCATATTATGCCGGAAGAGGAAGGCTTGAAGCTTAGCGTTCCGCATGTGTACGCCACTCGGAGTTAAACACGCACCTACGCAATCACGTCTTCACACACGTTTATACTAGCTTTTATTCTACCGACACTATCTATTATATCTGAAAGCTCCCCGGAAAACTATTTCGTTTTCGCTTTGCTCCACCATTTCATCTAACAGCGAACAAGCCGCTTCCATCCACACGAGAAGTCCGCCTACCGACCGAGCCGCCGCAAGTAGGCATGAGAGACTGCATACGGATAGATATATGATTATGGGGACGTCTAATTCCAGGCACACTTATGCAGCCCCAGGTGTTGGCTGTTGGCATGCTGCGCTCATGATTCCCGTTCGACCTAGAGCGGAGGATCTAGACCGGACGGACATCAGCATATTGAAAGCATCTTGCATCTACTGAGCTCTAAACATCAGATATAGCATTGAGTATTTTTTCATAATGGCCTTGAATGGGAAACTGCGTGTGGATGGGCGAGTGGAAGTTCGTCTAGCCTTGACTAAGAACGGTTCGCGGACTTAACGTCAATATAGGAGAGGCGGCACAACGCAAGACTTCTCGAGAGTAGTGACTCTCGTATAGACGTGCTGAAATGTTTCAGATGTCGAGGTTGCAGGCCGCAGTGAATTGTGAGGGTGTGTTGTCAGGACGGCAGGCCGAAAAAGAATCCCGGCTTGGATGACCTAGAGTACCGGATTTCTGAAATCCTTCCTGCAGGTTGCGGAATTGCTTGTGCCCTTGGTGCATACTCATTATATCTGCCATGCAAACATTGACTGGTCACCTAGGACCGGATCAATCCTCAATTTTCACTTCTGAACAACGCCAGTTGGGCCACTCTAGATAGTCTACATCCTTAATGATATCACATATACTGCTATTGCTTTGCAGCCTCTTGCCACGGTGTTTCTCGAGAGAAAATAAATCGATATATTGATTCCAAAATAGCTAATATTAGCGTGGAAGGTCACATGAGCCTTGGCTCACTGTTCCTGTACTCAATACACCTTCATAGTCAACAAGGCAAGAGACACCACATTACTCAACGATACATACAATACATACATTTCCGACCCGTATTGTCGCTCCTTCACTTCAGGCTTACAATTATGAGCCTGGTTCGCTCAAACTAGCGCATATATCCTATCTACCTTTGTTACTTTCAGTAACTACCAGTACGTCGTTGTTCTTGTTCGATTACCCTGCACGACGGTTCACGTTATCCAAATAATTTCATCCTACGGAAATCACCTCAACAATAATGAATGTTGCCAAAGAATCAACGATCTTGACTAGTCTTGAGGACTAGGAGGCATGGATTGTCATTGGAAAGGCCTTTGCTGGAGACTCCTAGCAATACATCAATCCTTCTCTAACGCCTACCGTTGCTCTCGTCGATCTTGAGGCACCTCAACCGTCCCACTTTGGAGGCACCAGTAATTCAAATATTGATCTATTGATCAAGATCAGTGAACTCACTGGATCAAATTTAACAATCTATACTATCAGCAACTAAAAGAACAGAATAGGAGGAAAGCAAGAATTCACAAGGCTGAATAATACATCATCCCCCACGTCATTAAGTCCTACGTTCTTCAAAGGGCCAACTACGACTCTCTTAGAGACTTTCATGTGAATTTAAGAAAGGTTCTTGCCCCTTCCGAATTAACGTGTGAGCAAATGATTTTTGATCGCTATATAAAAGCAAAAGAGCTCGACGCTCGAAACACCAATTTCGAAACCTGGCAACAAGAATACCTTCTAGTCTACCTAAGAGCCACAAAAGTAAATATACCTCATGTGAGCAGCAATAGAGCCCGTTGGGACTGTGTCAAGGCTATAAAGAAATTGGACGCTGGCTACACTAAAGAGAGAATTGCGTTGCTGCTTCACGTCACTGCACTACCTCGATACGAGAATGATAATCAAAATCAGTTAATTCTTCTATCTAAACAAATGACCGTTGTGAACAGTACATCTATATAAAGAAGCACCTATAACAAAAAACACCCTATCTGTAACACCTGATTATGCCCCTATTCTCCATATAACCCTCATAGCTTCTACACTTATTTACCACACTTATCCATTTGTGCAACATACTTCATTCGGTCCGCAACTGTATGAATCACCGCACATAAAACCGAACAGCCCTTGTCTGATAGGGTTCAAAGCGAAGCCATTGGCGCAGCCTTAATTGCAGTGGGATGGGCATTCGAAATCACAGCTGCAGGCTATGTCGTAGAGTTTCAATATTATAAACTTTTGTAGAATTCACAAAATGTGATAGGGGTTATGTTTGTGGTAGAAGGGTTGTCGGGAGTTATTAATCTTTAAGTTGGTTATCTTTTAGTATGGCAGCAGCGTTTGGCACAGCAGTGCTATAGCTGAGATTAGTAGTGAAAGTGAGGGCGAGGACTATGGCGATGCGCATGTTGGTGATGGAGGAAAAGTTGGAGTTGAGAAAAGAGTTGGTATATATGGATATTTGAGGTATTATAGCGAATATTTGATGTTAGTTGATGTTCTAAGGATCTGTGAACTGATGGCTTCAAAAAAGTGGAATATATTGATCTTTTATATACTAGTCTGCTACCTCCTTTCTGATTGAAGCTTCCCTAATAGCGAGGTCCAAGTCCTTGAAATTCGGTAAATCATTCTAGTTGTAAAGTAGAACTTGTTGGGATCACCGATCTAATGTCTCCTTGCATGAGCGAGGCTGAATATGTTACGTTCTATAACATATGCCAACGGTGGTGCATAAACTACGACCATAAAATACACTTCTTTCTTTCCACTTTTCATTACTCGTATATGTAGGTTACTGCATCTCTAAAGTAGCGTTGTTGGATAGTCGTCATTATAGTCTGAAGTAGAATCCCGAATTGCACTCTCTGCCAGTCGGATAGCTTCTACACAGGTTCTGTCGGAGGTAGCCTTCTAGTTCTCTCCAGTATCCAGAGTGATCTCAGCATGTCACGTGCTTTGTATGCAGAGGCCCGCCAACACATATCTTGGCACTGCACACAAACTAGATAGATTCACTCTCTTAGAAAGAATACATCATCTATCCATCCGATCATTTGATTGTCAGGTTCGAATCAGAGGGGGTGTGTAAGCCGAGACCGCGTATGGTAGGAGCAATTTGCTGCTGACTCAGCACACAATACATGTATATATACTCAACACAGAACATGATCACCACAACAATACAGCCTGTTCACTACCCCAGTATTCACCTCATTCTGCTTACACATCGAAAGTACACTTTTTAGGACAACTTAAGAACTGCTAAAGCTAATTAAAAAAGTATGTGAAAGCTTGGTGTCTCCAACAAGCCTTACCAAGCTTCGGGCCGCAATTGTAAAACGTGTATCAGTAGAAATTCGAAGGATTCGAAGGATTTTCGATAGGCTCTACGATTCGCGTATTCCGAGATCCTACACAGCCAAACTGCCGTGGGGTCATCATGCTGGGGTTAGTTAGAATGCGGCCTGGGATAGGTAATCCTATCGTTTATCATCGGAGGACTTCAGCCAATCAAGTTCGGAACCAACCTGTACGGTCGCAGTGCAGTTCGTAAATTTTCTAATAAGTAAGTAGGAGGCAAGTCGGACCACATTGTGCATAAATATTTCTCCACATCCCCACTTATATATATTCTTTCTCATTGATCACTTTGGACCTGCCCTTAATTGCACCTTTCCGCACCGTTGGCTTCAACAGCTAACAGCGACTATATAATCATTAGGTAGCCACCGATCCATATAAGTAATCTACACTATGGGTCGTTCTCGTCGTAACTGGACACCAGAAGAGGATGCCGTGCTCCGACATCTGGTGACTGCTGGTAAGTTCCTAGGGATAGACTTATTCCCTCCCTTATCCGAACTTGGGCCTGACTGAGTGTAGCCGTGTCACAAAACCGGCCACTTCTCTGGCGGCAATTTGCAAAATCTATACCTGGACGTTCAAATAAAGACTGCCGAAGAAGATGGTGTAACAGCCTTGCAGATGGTACAGCAAAGGGCCCATGGTCAGAAGAGGAGGACGAGCGTTTGTTTGAAGCGGTGCGACAACATGGCACCAACTGGAGAGAGGTAGCGCGGGCGGTGGAGTCGAGAAATCCGGACCAATGCTCCAGTCACTGGAGTCAGGTGCTAGACCCCAATATCAACTTTTGTGATTGGACTACAGAAGAAGTTGACCACCCTGTTACATCTAGTGCTTTTTTTCTCACTGACTAGACATTATCTAGGATGAGAACTTACTTCACGAAGTCCTCACGCATGGAACGAATTGGGCAACCATCTCGACTTCCCATTGCCCCAAAAGGACAACTCTCATACTCAAGAATCGCTACTCCACGCTGCGTCTGAGGCATGGGAATTCCACCAAGACGAAGGATAAATCGGAGACGAAGACGCAGGCACCTACACTGCCACCACCTTCATCCATCTCCGAAAATACCACTAACCTCGCTGTGCAAGAGACGACATTGAAAACCCATGTGGAAAGGATTAAGGCTGTGCATGGATACGACAAGGTCAATGAAAGAGGAGATGAAGACGAAGACGACGACGCTGAAGAAGATGACGACGACGAAGAGGAAAACTATATAAACAGCCCGGAAGACGGCGCCAGCCATATCCCCCACCCTCTATCTACGTCACATCCCACCCGGATTAGCATCTCTAATAACTTGGGCGAAGACCGGGTGATGCCAGAATCAGGCATTTTCTCCCCCCACGGATTTGACAGCAGCGGGACATCTCCTCACTTGACAAGAGATTGGCCGCCACACTCAGTGGTTCATTCATCCTATGGAAGCCCATTGACTTTGAATCATCACTGGCCAATGTACACTTTGTCACAAGAGGGTTACTTTGGGAACAGGGAAGACACGAGACTAGCAAGCACTGGGATCTCTTTCCCAGCGTATGGTAAGTGTGGCTAGGACCTCTATAGCTATCTGCTATCAGAAGCCCGGTGCTAACTTCAATATAGGCGGAGAACCCATCGAACTCAGTCTTCCGCCATTAGACACTCCGGGTTTAAAGCCGTCTGGCACGGCCTCCTCTCAGGACAATAACTGCATGATCGCAGAACCGAAGAGTCCTTCACGGATAATTAGCACGACTACCTCTTCAATGCCATCTATCTCCCGAGGGTCGACTTGCTACGTCTCGATTGACATGGTTTGTACGACACAACAACTGGAAGCTGTTATGGTGGTTGTAGCAAACGTGACAACATCACTGAACGTAAAGATTGAACCTAATTCACCAAAATCATAACATGTTACCGTAGAATTGTAGATTGACTTTCAGTCTTCCACTTTTCCAATTTGTAACGGCTTATATGCTATCCAGCGTTTTAGATTACAGAAATTTAAACAAGTTAGAAGCCGTTACGTGATAAATCACATCGTCATTATTTGCGAACCTGATTGTGTAAGTAACAATCAACAGTTAAAGGCGAAAGTCGCAGAGCTAGCCCACGCTCTCAATATCTTCTCGATTCTCTATCCTAAGACATGAAAATACAGTACGAGGCCCAGTAGTTCATTTTCGGAGCCGATGTTACTGACTGATTTGTAGCCAATACAAAGGAGGTTTGGACAGTATCACAGATAAAGTTGCGTGGGACCGTATGCTCTTGGATAGGTTCAGTAATTCATAACTTCGCGTTCTCTAGATACGCGGATTCTCATAGAGCTCAGGGCTAACATAACACTGGAGGCTTAGATCCTTCTTAGTCGGGTCCTCCTTTCTCCCAATACCGATAAAGGTGAGGATTCCCGGTTTCTCTTCCAGTTTTCTATGCGTACTAATTCCTACTGTTAGCACTGTCTCATTAAATCCAGCGAAGCGGGGAAGGCTCTTACAAGACGCTCTTAATACGGTCCTCCATCGTCTTCCCGCCATCGTACCACTCATACTTCTCCAACCACTTATCCAGCCCCTTCGCAATGACCTCATCCGTAGCCGCAAAATTCGCAGGGTAAAAGCAGATCTTAGGTGCCGGATACGGATTTTCCGACGAAAGAGAAAAGTATATAGCGGTAGCCTTATTTCGAGCTGCCGTGTACGGCGTATGGTCCGGTTCGTTCAGTTTCCCTACTTCATCAATGCCACTTACAAGGTTCATCAAGTCTCTGAACTTCTCCTTGTCCTCGTCGAGGCCGGGGATTCGCCCGCCGAGCGTATAATAATCCCATATGTTCTCAAAGTTGGTGCCGGGGTACCGCATGTAGATCTTGAGACGCGCCTTATCTGGATGTACGAAATCGGTGGCTAAGTACCGCGTTCCGTCTTCGTATTCCTTCGGCTTGTCCTTCAAGTATTCCTGAATCAGACTCAGGGATTGCAGAATGTTTGGGTATGTCGAGATGTTTGGGAGCTGGTGAATAGCCAAGCGGACCGTCTCCCAGCGCGTGATGTCTTTGCATGCGGCAGTGAAACATGGCGAGAAGTACATTTTGCCCATGACTGGAAGTTCGCCGACAGCCGTGAGGCTTTTGCGGATGTCGAAGCCCAATATCAATTGTGTCTGGTACCCAGCCTTGGCTACCAGCTCTCGTTGTTTTTCAGTAGATACTTGATCGTGAATAAACCACTGCTTCAAATTGCGATACCAGGTGTCGTCGAACCCAGGTGTTTTTTTTGCCAACACATCTATGACTTTCTGATTCGACGCATTACTCAGGGGCTTCGTATCATCCGCTGGTCGAAGCTCGGTTACATCGACGACGAAACGAACCGTCTGGCTTTTCGTCGAACCCTTCAGTTCAAAGCTATACTCGAACGGATTGCCATCGCGGCCGACGCCGCTTTTGGTGGAAGTGCTGTCCGGCCGTGCCCCAAGCTGTTGGCAAATGACATCGCGGTAGAAAGTCAGAAAGCTTCGTTGGGCTGCTTCTGGATACTTTGCTTCTTGCAACATCTTGGCTAGGTCCTGCCCACTCGTGTTCCACCAGAATGATCCAGGTACCTTTGAGGCGGCTTCGTCTAACATGACGCCGGAGACGTCTTTGTCGGTCTCGGTTTCCAAGGAAGGAGCCATCGTGGATCAGAATGGAATGTAAATGACCAGTATAGTAACTGACTCTCCCAGAGAGCTATTTCCTTGGTGTATACAGTTTATGTTTGGGCAAAAGGGGGTTTTGTGTTGACAGATTTTTCTCTCAACCACATGGTACTACAACGGATTATCAGGGCTCCATATCTCCCTTATAATCCAGCAGGGATACAGCAGAGATGGTAGTTACTCTTTCCAAATACACCTGTGCCCAAAGATGTGGTCCACACTCAGAAGAATCAAGTCGCTGTCTCATATTCAGAGAACTTGCGTCCCGCTAAGATACCTTCAGAAGGAACTACATGGTAGCTGTGCGGCGTTGAACATCTCAGTTCCGCACTCCTTTAAGCCCCCAACTAACTTGGAGGCAACATTATGCTCCGATGGAAGTTCCATTTCGACCAATGAAAACGAACCCGGGTGTTAGCAGGATATAAGCAGAGGCTCTGGGGGACATAGTACCTCTAAGCGAGATTTGGGGGCTTAGACGTTAGGATCAATTCCTTTCAACCCTCGCTTCGCCCAGCACGTCAGATTCATCATGCCATCTTCGTTAGCATCGTAGAACTCGGCACTAAGTGGACGCGGAAGTATTCCGCTGCAACATGATGGCTCTAGACTTCAGAGGTAAGGACCGGCTCGCGGCCTCGCATACCACAAAAACACAAAAGATGTAAGTGGTACTGTTTAATTCAGGGTGATTGGTAGCGATAGGAATGGCTTCAAATCGTCAAATCTTTGCGGAAACTGATTTAGAGATTTACGACTACAATACGTGCTATTTGCTAGCGTTGAGCTTGTTGCGGTTCGCCGGAAGGACTCCCACCTAACGGAACGACTAGCGTTAGTAAATAATGTGGGAGCCACGTGGAGCTATCCACGCTTAAAATCCGATCTTCGGAGCATAGATGGATATCTAAGCCTGAGAAATCTTAAGATAATAGTAAAAACTCTTCGTAAAGAAAAAGTGAGCTTGAAACAATCCAACTACAATCGGGAAGGTGGACGCTGAGGAATCCATTGTCACTGACTAGGTCCTGCACCATCCCGTGAGATTGACAAATAAGAGACCACATTTACATAAAGAAGGATTCAGATCATCGATTTCGATCGGTTCTTTAACTATATCTGCATCCATCCCCTGTTTCCTTCGGTAGGACTATATTTGGCAACCCGAAAGTGATATCGGATAAACGGAGAGCAGCAACGAAAGTTATGTTATGTATGTATGACATTCCCTACCGTGACAGACAGTCTATGACAGGGTATCTAGTTATTAAATGCAGATTCGATCTTATCGCCGTGTTCACCATCGGATGAATCTTATTGACCCCGAGTAAGAAGGACGTCACGTGACTATACCACCTTCCATTGTCGTGACTGTATGCGTCACTTGTCCTGCAGTCTCAGATCCCACGGGATTAACGCCGTTAAGAGCGGCCTTAATTGTTTAATTGCGATTAACACCGTCTTTATTTCCATAATATACAGCCCCCTTACATATGAAACCAATAGCAGCAATAGTTTTGTGATTTCTCACTGCACCAAGATTCTGCACAACCTTTACTCACCGCACACTTCCTCCAAGCTCTGATTACCTACCAAGCCAATATAAGCAGCAATGGCCACTTTTACGACCCCGAAGAAACAGCTTACATGGCTGATTACTGGAAGCTCATCCGGCTTTGGCCTCTCACTCGTTCGCATTGCGCAGGCCGGCGGACACCGTGTCATTGCAACTTCGCGCAACCCATCACGCACCCCTGAACTCGTTTCTGAAGTTGAGAGCAAGGGCGGCAAATGGGTCCAACTGGATGTGGACAGCCCCAACAGCGCTCAGGTCATTGAGGAGCTTGAGAAGTCCGGCGACGAGATTGACGTCCTGGTTAACAATGCCGGTTTCTCCATCTACGGTGCCGTCGAGACCTTTTCGGAGGACGAGCTTCGTGCCCAGATGGAGACGATGTACTTTGGGCCGCTACGTTTGATCAAGGCGGTGCTGCCGCACCAGCGCAAGCGGAAATTTGGTGTTATTGTCAATTTCAGCAGTGGTGCTTCACTCGATGCTCGGGACAGTATGGGCGCTTATGCTGGAGCCAAGGCTGGTCTCGATGGTACATATGATCGCTCCACCCCTTTCGAACCTAATACCTAACTCTTCTTGTAGGCTTGACCAGAGTGCTTGCAAAGGAAGTTGCCCCTTTCAACATCCGAGCCCTTACTGTTGTCTTGGGCACTTTCAACACAAACATGGGCAATGCCTCTGTCTTCACCAAGACTCCCCTTCCAGAGGACTACAAGGGCTCCGTGGCCGACCAAATGATCCAGTTCCTACAAAGCGGGAAGTTTACTGCCTTGATCAACGGTGACAAAGATAAGGCTATGAAAGCTGTTTATGAGGTCGTGGTGGGTGAGGGTTCTGGAGCTGGAAAGGAGGCCGAGCGCTTCCTCCCTCTGGGCTCCGATATGATTCCTCGTATCAAAGGCGTGCAAGAATACCTTTCACATGGCCTGGAGGTCTTTGGCGATGCATATACCAGCAATGTCAACATTGATAAATAGTTTTCTGCGCTACTTAAGTTCATTATCAGTAGCAGAATCTAGGTTGGGGGTAAAAATAAAAAATATGGTTACTTTAAATTCGGACCATGTCCAAGCCGTGCTAGGGTTGACTTCTCCCAGAAACGATTAGTGAAAAATTGTATTGGGCTTATATGTACTACAGCATTGCAAATGCTTGTCCTTCGACCAATACAGTCTTGCCATTACAACAGCACATTCAGAATTCTAGACCGCAAGCTCCGCCTCAATAATCCCCTGCACCGCAAACGGCGACCTCCAAATCTTCACCATCATATAATCGGCCAACTGCAGGAATTCTCGCCACTGCCAATCCGTCCTCCCTTAGCCCGCCACCAAGATCATCATTGTCATATCATACGTCGTCATGTGCGGACCGGAAGATCCCCCTTGTGGAATGATATGGTCATAGATCAAGAGCTTACTACACCCGGGCGTCAATGCCCCTGTCTGCATCTCCAGAATCTTGTGAGCCGGCTCGTCAGACGAGTTACAGAAAACACCATGCATGTACTATGCTTGTGCGGCTGGAATTGATTGGTTCATAGATTTCGTTATTAAGATTTGTAGGTCATACCTTTGACACCCTGCGGCATGAAGAAATTATAAGTCATCTTATTCATCTCATCCGGGCACTTGCTCCACTTCACCACCTCCGGCCGATCCTGCAAATACAGCCTCTCAGCTGTCTCCGGATGGGCCTGGCGGAAACTTTAGATATCCTGTCCGATATTCTCGGCAACATCGACGAGGGGAGGAAGATCGTGGCTGTCGTTCAGCAGAGGCCTGTATGGAAAGATCTCGAGACAGTGGGCTTACTGTGTCATTAATCCTTCCATGAACTGGTTGAAAGACTAATCTTCCTGGGGATGGAAATCGTAGTAGTGAAACAGGTCGCCTTTCCAGTCACCTTTGATGTATTGGAAGATGATATCAGCTGCACAGAGGGGAGTATGGTATCCGGTTTTAGGCCTAGGTATTCGGGCAGTTTGAAAGCGCAGGGCAAGGTGGCGTAGTACTTTTCAGAAAATGAGCATTCGTGGATGTTTTTCAGAGGTTATTGGTTAGCAAACATACAGGTGGTTGATCCATTCTCCAACAAGGGGTCAGGAATTGCAAGTGTGAATTTAGTCTGTTTGAAGATGCCTAGCTCAGGATCCTCTATTATATAGTTTGCCGCTGCTGGCGGAGCAATCGTCCTAGATTATGCTCTCGTATTGATTCACAGCTTCTAAATTTGGCGTATACCGTAGTTTAAAAAGCAGTGCGGGATCAGGGCAGGATGTCATCTCCACAAGCTGTTCGCTAGTCAATTCTCCCTTGCTGCTTTCATAAGCGCTTGTGCAATTTTTTAGGATGGTGTCCAGGACTGGCTTGGTTTCTTTAACCTTTACTGTCCAGTCCCACGAGACTCCGGAATTAATGCGTACTAGTTCCATGAAGAGCCTCGCAAAAAACTCTCACGGAGGCTAGCTGAGCGGTCAGGGCATATGTGCCGAGAAGGGTCTGGATTCTGTCTCCATCGTCCTTGAACGATTCAGATGTTACCCTCCTCAGGGTTGGGATGAGTTTGTCCTCATCAATATTGACAGCAGTGGATTTGCTGAATTTGTTGATTTGTGTAATAATGGATACGCGTCAACTTGATCTCATGAATTGTTAACATTCGACTGGGATACCTGCTCCAAAGACAAGAAAAGGACGTCAAAGTAAAGGTACCCAGGCGACTTGTATCCGTGTGAGCGGCTTACTCGTGTCTCGACCAGTCAGCCACATTCCGCCACCGACCCCGAGTAATAATCAAAATGTCACGCAACTCGAGAAGTCCGAAAGAAACAACTTCATGCTTCGCCCCTGAACAATTAATCTAAAATTAAACAGATATGGAATATATTCTAGTAAAACCCGGGACCCGGCCACATGGCATTGCATATTGCCTTGCACATCTTCTCCCTGCTCCAACCCCATTCTATCTCTTTATTTGCCCCAGGCTACTATATTCCACGTGGTATCCCACACCGACTCGATGACAAATCAGGTCAAGATTTCCAGCAAGTTGGTGCTATTGGTAGCCAACGCGCTCAGTTTCTGGGGTGTACTCCATACTGCTAGCGCGCAGGCTGGTCCACCAATCCCACAGTCGTCAAATCGCGTCTTTGACTATGTGATTGTGGGTGCAGGTCCCGGTGGGCTGGTGACGGCCAGCCGGTTGAGTGAGGATCCCAATGTTTCTGTCGCTGTGATTGAGGCAGGGACTTGGGCGGAGGATGTTGTTGGGAATTGGAGCGAGATACCGGCTTACAATTACAATTTTGACCTCAAAGTCTCCACTTCCGAATATTCGGGAGCAGATTGGGGTTTTGTGTCTACACCACAGCCGGTTAGTTTGATGCCCTAAATATGTTGCACATTTTCAATGTCAGCTAACAGTTTTCCAGGGGATGAACGGTCACGTGATCCGTTATCCACGTGGAAAGACGGTAAGTCAGCCGAAATGGTCAATCGAGCATATGAGCCAGAGACTCTGACACGCATTTAGTTGGGTGGTAGTACGAATCTGAACTCTATGGCGTGGGGACATTCAACCAAGGGCGCTTTTCAAAAATGGGCTGATCTTGTGGGAGACAATGCGTATACCTACGAGAATGTGGCCAGATACTACAGAAAAGCGATGAAATTCACGCCTCCTGATCTGAGTACACGGTTTGAAAATGCCACGCCTTCGTACAATCCGGCTTTGGTCTCCACGAATGGTCTCTTGGATGTGTCTTATGCTGCTTATTCATACAGCTTTACCACATGGGTAGCGAAAGCCATGCAGGCAGTTGGGATAAAGAACACAAACAGCTTCATCAACGGTGCTCTGAATGGTTCGGCGTATCATATGAACACTGTCAATCATAAGACTGGCTTTCGCGGTTCCGCTGATAAGGGATACTTGCGTCCTTATCTCAACCGTCCGAACCTGGCGGTGTTTGACTTGACACTAGCCGAGCAAATCATCTTCGACAAGAAAAAAGTGGCCACCGGCGTGAAGGTTACCAAGGATGGTACTTCGTATGTCTTGAATGCGAGAAAAGAGGTCATTGTTTCCGGTGGTGCTTTCCAAACACCCCATCTCTTGCAGCTATCCGGCGTTGGGCCCAAGGCGCTACTCAACCAGTACAAGATTCCCGTCGTGGCAGATCTCCCTGGTGTAGGCCAGAATCTCCAGGATCATATCTTCTTCGGAATTACATACCGCGTAAATGTACCAACCAGCAGCACCCTGGGCGCCAATCTTGCAGAAGATATTAAACTGTTCAACACGAATGCCACAGGCCGTTTGACCAACCCAGGGGGGGAATATGCCGGTTTTGAGAACATTCCTAACGATCTCCGGAAAGGCCTCTCGGCCTCAACCCTGAAGGGTTAGTGTTCTTTCTGATTTTACGTTGTTTTCTCCATTCGGATTTACTGACTGAGCACTTTCATGTAGCTCTTGCAAACTTCCCCGAGGACTGGCCTGAGATCGAATACCTTGCCCTTCCCTCGTTTGTCGGCGACCTAGAAACAGCGCCTCCCACTGATGGATACAACTACGCAACCATCCTCGCCACTCTTATGACTCCCACCTCTCGCGGCAACGTATCCATTTCATCCACGAAGATGAGCGACCAGCCTGTGATCAACGGGAACTGGCTCACCTCAAAGGAAGACATCGAGGTCTCCATCGCCATGTTCAAGCGCCTGCGCCAGATTTGGACTGTACCAGAACTAAGTCCCTTGACCATTGGTGAGGAATATTGGCCGGGCAAGAGCGTGCAGACAGATGCCCAGATTGAACAGCTGATTAGATCATCGATGACCCCTGTATCTCATGTCACCTCCAGTTGCAAGATGGGGAAGAAATCCGACAATCTCGCCGTCGTCGATACCCATGGAAAGGTTTATGGAGTAAAAAATTGTGAGTAATACCTTTTGAACCAGCTAAGGAATATCCGACTTGCTGACTCCTGACCTAGTGCGTATTATCGATGCCTCTATATTCCCGTTTTTGACACCTGGCCCAGCACCGCAAGCTGCAGTTTGTAAGTATAGTGGTGCTCTTGCTCCTTGAAAATCTTGAAGAAGCTAACAATGAAACAGATATGCTAGCAGAGAAGATTGCTGATGATATCAAGAAAGGAAACTGAGTGCATTCTTTACTTACTGGTGCGCTGCATGTTTGAGTATTGTAGTCAGCGGATATAACCCACAAGTTTTGTACCATTTTAGAACTCCTACTTGTCTCTTTCTGGCTTGTTTTTGGGTGGTTCGTTGCTTTTGTTTTGGCTTGATGTTATTAGATTCCTCTTCCTTCAAACGCTTTGAGCGTCGCTCGCATTTTGGTACAAAGTTTTACCTTTCGGTTTGTTTTATACACATACAAGATTTTCGTTTGTATATTTTAAACTTAGTATAAATCATGCAACCTCCTACCTAGCATAAACGCGATGTCCCGGACTGTAATCGCATGATATAGGGGGACGTCGGCAAAACCAAACATCTTATTCCGATCCAAAAGGCAGGTGGACTCACGTGTGTGGCTAGGAGAAACGGATTAAGTGGTATAATAGATGGGACACCAAGGTGTTGTGATGTCGGATGAAAAGGCCACTCATCGGTGTTTTAGTCTTTTATATGTTTTGCAAGTTTCAGGCCGCGAAATAAACAAAGCATTGGACCTATGAACAACACAGTGCCCGTAGAGCAAAGTGCAATCCCAATGATACCTAGCCTATCCCGTCCGGTCCCACATGGACAGCCGGGGGTGATTCCCGGAACTCCAATCCTCGCTAGCCAGTCATTTAGTCCAAGGACTTCAGTACGAAGTAGAAAGACTGCAGTTGCTTCATGCTTAGAAAGACCGTCATAGAGATGTAGCGGTTGGCTTTCCCATCCCCCCACCTAGGTGGCTGCATTCCGGTCAGATTTATTGGCTTCCCGCTGCCACCTCTCTTTCCATGCCGCCGACACTGCCTGGTCGATGGCTATATGTTTGCGGTAGCCCTAGACTGTTCTGCCTTGCTTTGATCTAGAGCCAGCCCTTTCAAAACCTTCATATTTTTCAATTGCCTCTTGCGCTCTAGATCGAAGCTGGTCGATTCCAGTGGCGGGTTGTTTAACCTGGCGGGTAGGACGTCTCCTTCTGTAGCTCTTTCCAATTCTCCGAGCTGCTGTCCAAATCTTTTCGATATTCTCCTTGATTTGTTTTGTGACCGGATGGTTTGTAGTCACTGCTGCCCTTTTCTTTGCCAGTGATTCCAGATATAGATCGATTGGCATCGTTTCACTTTCCTTCTCTATTGCTGCTGTAGGGGTCCTCTTGTATGCTCCAAGCACCTTTCGAAGGCATTT